>PVJI01025695.1:0-20061 GCA_004026765.1 Micronycteris hirsuta | reverse complement strand
CCCTACTGCACTGTTGGTGGGAATGCAGACTGGTGCAGCCATTGTGGAAAACAGTATGGAACTTCCTCAGAAAATTGAAAATGGAACTGCCTTTCGACCCAGCAATTCCACTGCTGGGATTATACCCTAAGAATCCTGAAAAACCAATTCAAAAGAACCTTTGCACTCCTATGTTCATAGCAGCACAATTCACAATAGCCAAGTTCTGGAAACAACCTAGGTGCCCATCTACAAATGAATGGATCAAGAAACTATGGTACATTTACAGAATGGAATTCTATGCAGCAGAAAGGAGGAAGGAGCTTATACCCTTTGCAACAGCATGGATGGAACTGGTGAGCATTATGCTAAGTGAAGTAAGTCAGGCTGTGAGGGACAAATACCATATGATCTCACCTTTAACCGGATCATAACCAACAAAAGCAGAAAGCAAGCAAAACATAACCAGAGACATTGAAATTAAGAACAGTCTAACAATAGACAGGGGAGAGGGGAGAGGGGACAATGGGGAGAAGGGTTTTCAAGAACCAATGTAAAGGACACATGGACAGAACTAAGGGGGAGGAGGGAGGCAGGGGGGAGGGGGGCTGGAGGGGAAAGGAGGAGGGGAGGCGAGAGGATGCAAATAACTGTAATTGAACAAAAATAAAATTAAATTTAAAAAAAAGACTATTAGACCAAGAGAAAGTTTAATTTTTTGATTAACTTTTATTGTTTTTTTACCAGTGCTTTCATGTTTATTTGGGCATTCCAGGCAGTTATTTGCCAACAGCAAGACTAGATGAGCAAACATGAATGATGTGATATGGTCACCTCTCGGATCATAGAATTTGGGAGGGCACAGTCCTTGTTTTATCATTTGTTTGTTATTAAACTTATACTCATCATTAAGTTCATATCTCTCAAACTATTCTGTTAGATGTATTCTTGGAGATAAACTTTTTAAATATTTGAATTATTATGACTCATTTATTTTCGTTCACTTATTCCTTGAAATTTCATTTTATTGTGGACACCTGCACATTTAAAACTTTGCTTTTATTTTTAAGTGACAGAAATTAAAGTTAAATTAGGAAATGATCCACACCTGCCTGCCTGGTAGCAACCTCTTGTTGAGCTACTAGAGCCTACTCTAACCCCAGACACTCCCATTTTCACAAAAGTTTCAAGTCCTATGGAGTTTAACAAATAATTCCAAAGAGAATGAAAAATGTATAGATTTTATCATTCAGTCTTATGAGTAGTCAAGATTATACAAATTAAAAGAACAATGTGATAGCATATTTTATGTGCTCATGTATTCCTTCTCTCCAAAATAAAAATAGTTCAAATAATATTTATACTAACAATTATGACATGAACTGCACAATTTCATGTCCTATTGGTGGCATTATAAGTTGCCAAATTTCTGTTCAATAATTTGATAATTCCTATCAAAGAATTTTTGTTCCCAATCCCCCACCCAAAAGTTACATTTTTTAAAATAATGTCTTAAGGAATTAATAAAAAGTATTTTAAAAAGATCACCAGTACACAGATGTTACCTCCTTATTTATAATAAAACATTTATTGAAAGAAGACTAATGATAGCAAGAGTTAAACATAAACATTTCATGACAATCATTCATCATTTATTTTCCAACCATAAACATATAAATATGAAAACTAGGAGAAATATTGAAAACTATTATAAGATTATTCTTCAAAGAAGATACAGGATACTAAATAAACACAAGAAATACATGATATAGATTGATAGTTTATTAAGATGTTCAGATGATCAGAAGTTCAAAGTGTAGAAGATTCTATAATATTTGTATTACTATTTAAACTTTAGCAATTTTATGCATTTAGAGGAAAACAAGTCTCTGTCTCAATACAACCTGAATTTTGTTATATTTATCAAATTTCTAATTTTCTATACTTACAACTTTCTAAAGGTTTATAGAATCTTTTTTTAATCCAAGGGATATGTGTGGCAAGTTCTGAACTAAATCTGTCATTTAAAAAAATTTATGACCTCATCTCAAAAGTTTATAAAACCTTTGTGAGTTTTTAAAGCTGTATAGGTAATCATGTAAGCATCTGTGGAAATCATTTTCTCATTCTTGGTTTTCCGTGTACATTGCACACCAGATTAAGAAAAATACCATAGAAATAAATAAAACTTGATTTTAAAAAACACTAGTATGTGTACAACATTTATACACTGAAGTTATGCTAGAGGCAATTGTTTTAAATCTACATAAATCTCATAAATCATCTTAGAACAGAAAAAGGAAAGATATTCAATGCGTGCTCTTCTTATTTTTAAAAATATGCATTTCATACAAACTGAATACGAAAGGAGACCCAACATACTGGAATTATCTTCAAGAGGGTGGGCCCTTGTAGGACAGGCTTCCACCACTGGGCAGGTGTTCTAAAAACCCATCTGTATCAGTGTACCAGCTGGGGTTGTTGTGAAAGGCTGCGTTCAGCTTCAGTGAATTTTTTTTTAAGACTCTTTCAACACATTTGCCCATTTTATGATGAGTGATTTATGAGCGCACCTGCTGACACCATGCTGAGTGTTCAGCAGTTTTGACCAAAAACGGCATGATCGCCCTGCCCCATCCTTCCTCTTCACCCAGTCTTGCACCCAATGTTTCTCTGAATAAAAATGTCCTCGAAGGAAAATGTTTTGCCAATGTGAAATGGGTGAAACAAAAAATGGCAGAAACACTAAAAAGCATCAAAATCGACAAGTTCAAAAATTGTTTGGGGCAGTGGAAAAAATGTCTCCATAGATATTGCATCAAATGAAGAGCACTTTGAAGATTACTGAAGTTTAAAGATGTAAGAATAAATACATAATTTTTATAAATAAATTCCTGGTTTTACGAGGTTCCCCCTTGTATGTTTTTCATATTTTTCATTTAAACAAATATCAAGTAAATTTGTTGGCACAAAAGTCAGAACATCATATTATTTTCAACCTTGAATATTACTCCCTGGGCAATGATTTTTGAAGACAATTTAACCATGAGATTCTTTATTACTATTTTAATTAGTAAATTGCTGTTACTTTTTGAGTGGCTCACAGACCTTATAGATTAAATAACCATAAAAATGTTTTACAATATTTCACAATACCATAATAGAAAGGAAACATGTTTTGTCTTTATTTTAAAAGTTTTTAAAAGCACAAAAAAATAATCTAGACCTGCCTTACTTTTTAAAAAACTTATTTCTTATTATTTCTTTGAACCTCATCAGGGTGCAGAGGTGCAAAACCAGGAACAACTAACAGTACGTTTATTTTAATTTTTTCTGATAGAGACATGAACTTCCAAGTATAATTCTGCAAAGTTCAATAATATTAAAATGCCTCTGTCTGAAAAATAAATAAATATTTAAACTCCGTAAGTAATCTAGTAATTATCGTAAAAAACTCTAGCGAACCATCATATAAATCAACCTCAATGTTCTCCTGTAAATCTCAATTTCATTCTATAGCCTAAGTCGTATGGTTTTCCTTTTCAGGTATACTGAGCAACATGAGAAAACTGTCTCAAAATTTAATATTGAGGAAAAAAATGAAAACACAAGAATTTAATGTCTCTCCAGCCTATTTTTTTAAGACTTTGGGAAATATTCTGCTCTGAGCACATCTGAATATTTTCCTGCTTTTGTATCTACTTCTTCCTTTTGTTTCCCAAATATGTTAAATGCATATATTTAAATGTTTCTCTTTATGAGAAATGCCTGCTTGCAGTGTGATTTTGTCCATTTGTTTCCATTTATATGGAAAAGCCTAAAGATATATTTGATAACTACACAGAATCAGTAGAACAGAGACCAATACAAATAGAAAATTTCCTAAATGATGTTTAGTGGATAAAAGTAAACTGAAAAAATTTAAACTATAAGTCCAGGAATTCTCCCACATCATATTTTACTATTCTGCTATAATTTGTTTCGAAAAAAACAAATGTCCCCTCAGCCTAATCTCTAGATTAAATAAAATTTTAAACAGTTATGAATATGTGGTGAGATTATGTATATACATACACACACCTACATAAAAATATATATTTTTCTCTGTGTGTGGTATGTTTGTGTATAGTTTGTCAAAGCTCTCCAGGAGATTTTTGTAGCTGCTGTACTTATAATGCTCGACATTTACTGAGCACCCTCATATATGCTAAGCTATTGCCAGTGTGGTTTACATTGTGGATTAACTCATCTAATTTGTCTGAAACTAACATTATTTTTAATATTTGTTGAAAATTAAATGGAAAGAATGTGTACGAGTCATATCTTGAAAAATAATATGGTTGCTGGGTTCACTACTTTTAATATTGTACTTAATGTTAAATACTACAACACCATTTCAAAAAAAACTGATTTAAGATATCACTACATTCTACCATATAGTAATACAATTCTGCATAATTTATTCTTTGCAGGGTCATGGGAATAATAAGAGATTGTTCAATCAAAAGACAGTCAAATATATTCCAATTCATTATGTTCTGAAGAGCTATCCTCACTCTGAACTCAATTACTACCAATATAGACCAGCTGTACCAATTAATAATCAGTATGTGCCTCACCCATACTATGCAAAACAAGTGTCAGTTAGACCATGTGCCCAAATACCTCAATGGCAAGTCCTCCCAATTATCCACTCACCCACTGGGGTATGTCACCCCTACCTATATCCACGATTTATTGCTGTTCCCCCAAAGAAAATTCAGGATAAAACAGTCATCCCTACCATCAACACAATTGCTGCTGTTGAACCTACACCTACTCCTACCATTCAACCAACAATTGTAGTTATTCCAGAAGCTTCTTCAGAATTCATCACAAGCACACCTGAGGCTGCCACAGTCACATTTATTCCACCTGCGGTCTAAAAAGTCCATGGAAGCATCAAAGAAGACAACAAAGATAAATGAGCAAAAGAAAAAAATGAAGACAAGATTTATGGATTTATCAATGCAATTATAAACTCTGAATAGTATAAATGGATAAATTAAGTCTGTTATGAGGACAGGAAAAACGAGTTGATTATACTTTTAATTTGATGGTGTTATAGCATCAATACACTAAATTCTGTTCCAACAAAAAATGAAAAATAATCTTTTACAAAATGAAGAAAACTTGGAGATTTTATTATCAAACATTTTTTGACAGTTGGAACACTCCCAGATCTATTAGTTTCATTTTATTACAATTCACACATAATAGAGTAAAATATAATGTTGAACTCATGATTTTTCTTATTTCAAAAATAAATTTTCTTAGATTTATACAGGATATGAGTTTAAATACATATTAATCATTTAACAGTATTCCTGCACTCTAATTTTTATATGAATAAAGTGAAAGGAAATATATTTCCCATACATTCCTTTATTTCAGATATCATATGTGAAAGAATCCAGGTCATTAAGCGCCACAAATTTCTTTTACTTTAAGATAAACCCAGGCCCAGTCAGGGCACATGCCTGGGTTGCGGGCCAGGTCCCCTATGGGGGCCATGTGAGAGGCAACCATACATTGCTGTTTCTCTCCCTCTCTGTCTCCCTCCCTTCTCTCTCTAAAAATAAATTTTAAAAAATAAATAAATAAAAAATGAAATCTTTTGATAAAAAAAAAAAAGATAAACCCAGGGAAAAAATCTGATTCTTAGCTTGAAAGGCATATACATGTTAGAAGGATACTTTCAGAACCTTAAATGTGATGCAGAATGTCTCTATGTATTACCTGAGACCATGAATAATGGTAGCGTCTAAAATAATTTGAAACTTATGGGAAGAAGTTAAGATAAAGAGAAAGATTAATAAAGTAGAAAAAGACCAAAGAGATTAAAATAATGTGGGAATAAAGTTACAAAATTCTGAGTCTTTGCAACAAATATTTCAGTGCATTATACTATGTCTACATGTTTTATGATCTAAAGTACAACATGGTTATGTGACATAATGGTAGTAGAGTTAGATAGAGAAGAATGCTTCTTCCATTTGTGTGACCTTAGGCAAGTCATTAGTCTCTCTAAAATTTTATTTTCTCAGAATTTTGGTTACTATGAGATGTAAGTGAGACTGCATATTGTAAAAGAATTGTAAAAATTGATCGACCTGTAAAATGTAATGCATTAGAAAAGAAAAAGTAAAAGTAATAAATATTAATATTTACTTATAGCCAATACCTCACATCCTTATTGATTTTAGATAGTGAGGCCTAATTACTATGCATCTCTTTCCATATGTGCTTTCTAATTTGAACAAAACAGCAACAAAAAACACTTATTTACTTATATCAGCATATGTAGAAATTATATTATGTAATATTTAATAAAACATCTAGTAGAAAAAAGAAGGTAATGATAAATTTAACAATAAATTTTTGATGTTGTAAAATTTAGAAAACAAAATTAGAAAATTAACAGAGACAATCTGAAAGCAAGTAATTTAGCATGCAGTTATATATTTTATTAACCTAAAACATATTATTTTATGATTATGATTTTAATGGTTTAATCATGATTTCCTCAGGATTCCAGTCAGGACATATACCTAGGCTGCAGGTCTGATCCCCAGTTAAACGGCATGTTCACAAGGCAAATAACTGATTGATGTTTCTTTCTCACATACATCTCTCCCCCCCTTCCTTCCTCTCTCTCTCAAATCAATAAACACATCCTCTGATGAGAATTAAAAAAAAAATAAATGTAGCAGCCTGAAAAAGTTAGCAATAGTTCTAAGCTCATAAGCCAAAATAAAATGGGCCCATCAGTCCCACAACTACAAGGAACTAAATTTTGCTGACAATCCAAATCACCAAGAAACAGAGGTTCCCCCAAAGACTTCAAGAAAGAAATGAGGTCTTCTTACACCTTGGTTTATGTTTTGTGAGACTCATATCAGATTTCTGACTTTAAGAACTGCAATATAATAAATTTGTGTTTTTAAGTCACTAAATTTATGGAAATTTGTTATGGCAGAATAACAAACTAATATAATAAACTTATAGTTTTCATTACAGAGCTTGAACATATCATTAAATTTAATAAGTATTTTATGTTATTGTACTGGAAGCAACCTAACTGCCCATCAACAAAAGAATGGATCAAGAAACTACAGTACATTTACACAATGGAATTCTACACAGCAGAGAGAAAGAAGGAGCTTATACCCTTTGCAACAGCATGGATGGAACTGGAGAGCATTATGCTAAGTGAAATAAGCCAGGCAGTGAGGGAAAAATACCATATGATCTCACCTTTAACTGGAACATAATCAACAAAAGAAAAACATAACCAGAGACATTGAAATTAAGAACAATCTAACAATAGCCAGAGGTGAGGGGGGAGAGGACTATGGAGAGAAGAGTTTTCAGGAACCACTATAGAGGACACATGGACAGAACCAAGGGGGAGGGTGGGGACAGGGGAGGGAGGTGGGATTGGAGGGGGTGGGGAAGGGGAGGGGAGAAGATGCAGACAACTGTAATTGAACAACAATAAAGTAATTAAAAAATAAAAATAAAATAAAATAAAAAGAGGACAAAAAAGTATTTTATGTTATTATAAATGATAATTATTTTAAAATTGTATATTCTTTGTTGCTAATATATAGAAATATAATGAGCTTTATTAACTGTTTATATAATGATATTGCTATATTCTCTTAGTAATTGTGATAATTTTCCTGTATATTTGTCTATATTTTTTACATGTAACACACATCTGGAAATTGTGAGAATTTTCTTTCTTTCTTTCCAGTCTTTTATTTACTTTCCTTGCTAGGACCGCCAGTATAATATTGTGTAGAACAAGTGATCAGGAATCTATCATTTTGTAGCAACAGATAAATAATACTTATTTCTCATTATATTCAGCTAATCATTGAGCATTAGCATGGAATGAAGGGAGAAACTCACTTCCTGGCTATATAACCAGTTTCAGGATAAAAGAAGAATGGATATATGGATGAATAGCTAGGTGTCAAAGGCAAAATAAGAAAAGAGTATGAAATGGGAAAAGGTTAATATAAAATCAATGAAAGCTATACAACTCCTCTCAAGAGAAATATAAGCATATAGGAATTGACACAAAAAATAAACTATAAATTTCCCTTAAAAGAGATTTTAAATAGACCTACATACTATTATAAAGTCACTTTGCATTATAAAGTTAGAAATTTTGGAAAAAAATAGTTTTTCATTGTACTATGGGAAAATTTTATTTTACTGTAAGTGTAATTACTTCAACACTGTTAAAGAGCCCAAATAGTTCAGAAAATCTATAACTGAAATATCATGTTGGTAATTCAGAAAGCACCATACTGAATGTTAAAGTACATGTGTTTGAATTCTGACTTGTTTATCCATTCAACAAACAAATTTACTAGCTTAAATTATTAGCTGTTGAGGGAAATCATATTTCATTATTCTTGAAAATGGTGAGTTAAAGATGATGACTGTGAACAAAGGAAAATGAGCATTATCAGAAAATTGAAAACGCAAAAGATAAAAAACATTTCACAGTGAGATTATCATCATCAAAATGTCCGTACTACCCAAGGCAATATATAGATTCAATGCAATCCTTATTAAAATACCAATGATATATTTCACAGATATAGAACAAATATTTCAAAAATTTGTATGTAACCATAAATGACTCCAAATAAACACAGCAATTTTGAGAAAGAAGAACAAAGTAGGAGAAATCATAGTACCTGATATCAAACTATATTACAAGGCAGCTGTAACCAAAACAGCCTGGTACTGGCATATGAGCAGACACATAGACCAATGGAACACAACAGAGAACACAGAAATGAACCCTTGTCTCTGTGGTCAATTAATATTCCACAAAGGGGGCAGAAGCATAAAATGCAGTAAATATAGCTTCTTCCACAAATGATGTTGGGAGATCTGGACAGCTACACGCAAAACAATGAAACTTGACCACCAATTTACACCATACACAAAAGTAAATTCAAGAAGGATAAAAGACTTAAATATAAGTCACAGCACCATAAAAGTCCTAGAGGAGAACATGGCAGAAAAATATCAGATATTGCACACAGCAATATTTTCACTGATATATCCCCTAGACCAAGGGACATAAAGGAAAGAATAAACAAATGGAACCTCATCAAGATAAAAGCTTCTATATGGCTAAAGAAAACAGCAGTAAAATGAAAAGGTAACCAATTGTATGGGAAAATATATTTGCAAATGATATCTCGGACAAGGGTTCGATCTACAAAATATATAAAGAACTCACACAACTCTACTCCAGGAAGACAAAAAACCCAATTAAAAAATGGGCAAAGGTCCTGAACAGACACTTCTCCAGTGAGGACCTAAAGGGGGCCCAGAGACATAAGAAAGGATGCTCAGCATCATTAGCCATCAGAGAGATGCAAATTAAAACCACAGTGAGGTACCACTTCACACCAGTCAGAATGGCCATCATAAAGAAATCAACAAACAAGTGCTGGCGAAATTGTGGAGAAAAGGGAACCCTAGTACACTGTTGGTGGGAATGCAGACTGGTGAAGCCACTGTAGAAAACAATATGGAATTTTCTCAGAAAACTAAAAATGGAACTGCCTTTGGACCTGGTAATTCCACTGCTGGGATTATACTCTAAGAATCCTGAAACATCAATTCAAAAGAACCTTTGCACTCCTATGTTCATAGCAGCACAATTTACAATAGCCAAGTGCTGGAAACAACCTAAGTGCCCATCAGTAAATGAGTGGATTGAAAAAACTATGGTACATTTACACAGTGGAATACTATGCAGCAGAAAGAAAGAAGGAGCTCCTACCCTTTGTGACAAAATGGATGGAACTGGAGAGCATTTGATAAGTGAAGTAAGCCAAGCAGTGAAAGACAAATACCATATGATCTCACCTATAAGTGGAACTTAATCAACAAAACAAACAAGCAAGCAAAATATAACCACAGACATTAAAATAAAGAACAAACTGACAGTAACTAGAGGGGAGGGGGAGAAGGATAATGGGAGAAACTAGGGGAAGGGGCATTAAGGAACATGTATAAAGGACACATGGGCAAAGCCAAAAGGGGTATGTTCAAGGATGGGAGGCAGGGATGGGTGGGACGGTGGGGCATGGTGAAGGGAAAATGGGGACAACTGTATCTGAACAGCCATAAATAAATAAATAAATAGATAGATAAATAAATAAAATATATATAAAGAAATATATATTGCACAGATTTTATGTGTACATATGAGGTCTCTCTGGAAAAAGTCCAACCATTGTTAATATAACAAGAACAGTTTGAATGACATTAATGTAACCTGGTAGCTAAGGAGAGTGGAGTAGAATGTGCATGCATGAACAATGACAACTTCACGGTACTAGTCAGTGGGGGCAGTAGACACAGTTGAGTGAGCATGTGTACTGTGTGGCTGTTGATTCAAAATGACTGAGCAACTAGAACAATGAATCTGAATCAAATTTTGTGTTAAGCTTGAACATTCCTCTGTGGAACTATTTGGATTATTCAGAAAGCCTCAGCTATGGGCAACTGGTGATTGGCAGCTTCATCACAAGAACGCACCCACTCATGCATCACATCTCATGAAGAGTTCTTCGGTAAAATATCAAATCACCCAGGTGACTCAGCCACCCTACAGCCTAGATCTGCCAATCTGCAACTTCTGGCTTTTCCCAAAGCTAAAATCACTTTTGAAAGGGAAGAGATTTCAAATTGCTGATGAGATTCAAGAACATAGGACAGGGTAGCTGATGGTGATTGGGAGAACTGTGTAAGGTTCTCAAGGTGCCAACTTTGAAGAGGACTGAGGAGACATTGTCCTATGTACAATGTTTCCTGTACCTTGTATCTTCTTCATTAAATGTCTTTATTTTTCATAGTACATGGCTGGATATATTTTAAACAGACTATATATATGAAGATATATATATGAAGATATCTCCACTTAATACATTTTTTTGTTTCTCAAATGGCAATATACCTGCAAATTCTCACCTATTTTTGACTTGCTATCTACCATCTGGAAGCTAAAACCATAGTTTCTATTTATTCAATCATTCTTTTCCTTCTTTCAAAAAAATATATTTATTTTCCTTTCAAATCTCTACTAGACAATAATTTCACATTACCTTGATTTTGTAAACATTATATTTTAAGACAGATGGATAAGTTAGTCTGAAACTCCTTTCATTAATTATTGGGTATGAATCACATATCAGCAACCAGTCTCCTACTTTTTTCAAACCACCTGATAGAAATATGTCTAAGGTCATGTCAATATACAAAAATTTCATAGAAATATGTTGAGAAATATTTTGTTTTATCTTGATTGGTGTTTAAATGTGAAATTTTAACAATTTATTTCCTCCATGTTAATAACATGTTAATAACTATATAATATGTTGTATTGGTGGCCAAAAAAAGCTTTTCTAAAACTTCCTGAATATCCTTGAATTCACATTGTAGAAGGCATGAATAATTTTAACATAAACATAGAGCTTATAATGTTATATCATAAAGTTTTCACATAAGGTTCTTTCTTACAAAAATTGTTAAGTACAAATCAAGTATATAAAGTCAAGTATAAACTGTGTTTGAGAATAAGCAGACCAGTCTTTAGCCTCCAAACTTATTTCACTATATTCCACTTTAATCAAAATAAAAACCATAAATTGGAACACCTAAAATAATATTTGCTTCATAAAAGTGTTATGATTAGTGTTCCAAAGTAATGACGAACATAAAAGAGAAAGGAGTCACACCTCATTTTGAATCAAATCAGTGTGTCAGTCATGCAGATGTATAATTGTATTAACTTTAAAGTGATTACCTTAATTCTCAGAAAAGGCAATATTGTGTATTGTTATTGCACAGTCTTCATTATCATACAGGCATCCAACCATTCAAGGGCAGCCAAACCCTGACTTTGATCTTCATGAGGTTTTTGGAAGAAAAGGTGAAGAAGAATTGTCCAGAAGAATTGTTGAGTGAAAGTGTACTTGCTAAGTTAACCGGATATCAATGGATGAAAGCCGTTCTTTCCTGTTTATGTTATACTGCTTTCCAATGAATCCCTACCCCACCAAAGTAGGAATGAGTCTGTCTTGCTCCTATTGCATCCGCAGTACCTTCTACAGAGTGGATGTCTAAAAAATACCTGTTAAATGAATAAACAAATCAAAGTTGTCATACCAAATCCACTAATGTTAAAATTAAAATTTATATTAAATATACCTATAAATAATAAATTATTAGGAAAACTCAATACACAAGTTGTAAACAAGTTTGTCACATAGTGGTCTGGAGTTTACAAAGTAAATGAATATTCTAATTTAATTTTAAAAATCAACTCTTTAAGGTAAATAGAACAGGGATGATTCTCATTTATAGATGAGAAACAGCATGGCAAATAAGTTTACCAAGATCACATAGTAATAAAATTACATAGCTAGGAGTTAAACCTACGTCTTCCGAGCCAGGTTCAGTATTCTTTTTGCCATTCTAAAATTGCCCTTAAAATTTTTTGCATTTTTTTCTCAAACACACTGGTGATTTTTCACTTATTTAGGTGGGAATCAGAGAATTTGACATTTGTTCTGGTGTGCGGGTTAACATAGGTGAATATGTAAAAATGGTAAATCAGTATAAAGTAAATAAAAACAAGTATTCCAAATGAAAATTATCTCAATTTCTCATTGCATGGTCACAGCTGAAAAAGTATTGAGAAATTTGATTGTAAGATAATTAAATGTGTGCTCTTCAAAATTTGTGAAATTCCAGCTCAAAGAGAGAGTGGAATGGTGGTGCAGTGGGGTAGACATATTTCACTAACATGGGCACTTTAAGTTTACATGTTTATATCTGTTTCAACTCAGTGGTGGAAAAAGTATAACTTATTACATTCTATAAGACATTTATCTTTTCAATTCTCTTAAACTTTGGAATATTGAAGTAAACTGATGAAATTTCAAAAATTTGGGAATGTTTGACACTATATGAATTATTCTATAACAGCAATTAAAAACTGAATCATAGTTTTCTTAAAATAAGTGATATACATAGGAGCCTTATATTTTAACAATCAGATTTTTTATGAATTTTGCTATGAGGTTTATCATTACCCTTTGCATGTAAAAGATGATATAGAGTTTTCAATGTTCTTGGCACAGAAAATCTGAAGGAAAATTTTTTAAAGATTAACCTGAAATAATCCCATGTATGAAAATTTTTTTCCTGGCCCCTGCTTCCTGCCACAACCAATAGGCAAAAAGTAGAAGGTGCTAAGGGAAGGCAATCTTGTCTTAGTAGATGAAAGAACCATGCAATTAGTTCTTTTTACATGGGCAAGCATCAAGTCTTACATACACTGAATGGATCAAAAAGAATCAAGTCCTGACCAAGATCCCAAAGAGACAGTGCTTTCAAGGTAATTGTGTGAATAATGACAATGCTTCTAGAATCTTCTTTTCTTTATTAATACCTGGTTTCTTAATCAAGAAGAGGCTAGAGCTTCAATTTTGGGCAGGCTAGGTTAAAGGGGAAATAGTACAACCAAATGGAGGGGATCGTGAAAAAGATGGATATAGGAGTCTTGATCAATAAACTTAGAACTCCGCATATAGATGGATGCTGTTTCTAAGTAGAAGAGCAGGAGATCATGCGGGAATGTTGCTACAGAGGGAGGGAAAATAGGACTGATACCAGAACCCTAATGTGGAGAGGAAGAAAGAAAATCCATAAACATAATTTTTAAAAAATTTCAAAGAGATATAAAGAAATCCAGGATAAGACAATTTCACAAAAGCCAAGAGAAGAGAGGACTGCTTGTCGTACACTAGAGAGAATTCCCTCCTGTAAGATGAGAATTAGATTGACCATAAATACATCATTAGCTAACTTGATTGGAGTTGTTTAAATATGTAAGTAGAACAAAGGTCCTTATTTCAATGAATTGTATAATAGAATATGTATGTAAAGGCCTTCAAAAAAAAACAGTATCACAAACACACACATACAATGTGGGTGAGACTAGAGAGTGTGACTGAAGATCAATGAAAGGCATGACTGCAAGTAGTTTTGTAAGCCACATGAAGAAATCTTTTGTGGCATTGGATTAAAGAGCAATAGGAAACCAGTGAAAGTTTTAACCAGAGAACTAGAATAATCACATACATATTTTATAAATATCACAATGACTATAGTTAATTAAAAGCAGGAGTGTGTCCCAGTTAAAAGACTATTTTGGTAATCATGAAATTGAAAACCCAATAGGTCAGGGACACTATAGCTTCATCTTCCACAACAGTGCTGACTACATAATAATATTTGCTAAGTTAAGGAGTGGTCCAAGTGAGATATGATGCTAATCTACATAGGATGCTGTTGGTGAAGATAGGAGAAGTGAACAGATTCAAAACACTATCTAGGTAGTAAAATACAGAGAGGACTAAGTGATTGATGGGCATAGGAGAACAAGAAACAGAGTCAAGACTGACTCGGGTTTTCAGCTTATACTAACTGCTGGTGAATAATGTACCATTCGCTGCAATTGGGAACACTTGGAAGAGACTGTTCTGTGAGAAAAGATAGTGATATAAACTAATTCAGTTCAGACTTCAACTGAAGCACCATGTGGTTTCAAAGATTTTCTGAAGATGATCTAAAAGTTGATCTGTTGGCACTGATGGCAATAAAAGCTGGGGTTCCACCATAATTCTCACAAGCCACATGCCACTAGAAGTACCTTGTTTATGCTGAGTTTGCTTGATAATTCTTAATATAGCTACAGGCTGCCTTTATTTTTCATTTTGCTTTCACAAAACCCTGATATGAGTTTTTTTCTGTATACCCATCCTAATAAACTGGCATCATGAAGACAACATACACTTTGCACCCACATAACCATCTTATATCAGAAAGAATGCAATAATATTATTTAAAAATTAGATTAATACAGACCAGAAATAGATTTGATAATTCAATAACTTTAATTGTAATGTGCACCTCATCTTAAAATGAAATCGCAATAGGCAAAGTACACAAAAGTATTTTATAAAATATTTTAAGAACAGAATAGCATCTGGCAGACCAAAAATATGATTTGGAGGGAGAAGAAGAACAAAACACAAATAGTACCATCTCAGGACCTCATGGAACTTGTCCTTGCAACAGAGTAACACATAGGATACCGTTACCCATCATGCATATAGGAGCCGAGTTCCATAAGTTGACCACTCAATAATATACCATATAGCTTCCTAGGACTCTCTTTATGTCACAACCACTACCGTTTTCCTAAATGATGGAAGCTGGGAGAGTAAGGCAAGTAGGATTTGTGTGTGGCGCACACACGCATACAGTGAGTAGAAAATACGTAGGTGAGGAATTTCTTAATTAATATAATTCCCAATAGAAGATGAAGGTCTTCTCATAGGTGAGAATTTAAAGAAGTTTCATTAGCAAACCAAATAAAAAACTAATTTTTTAGTGTTTTTACATAATGATGGTCAGAAAATATGTATCTTTTGATTTTACATCCATATTGAACTTTAATTTTAGAAAAATAATTTTTGTTGTTGTTTTAATATTACTTTATTGTTGTTCAATTACAGTTGTCTGCATCTTATCCCCTCCCCTCACCCCAACCCACCTCCCTCCCCTGCCTCAATCCTCCCCCTTGGTTCTGTCCATGTGTCCTCTATAGTGGTTCCTGAAAACCCTTCTCCCCATAGTCCCCTCCCACCTCCCCTCGGGCTATTGTTAGATTGTTCTTAATTTCAATGTCTCTGGTTATGTTTTGCTTGCTTTTTTCTTTTGTTGATTATATTCCAGTTGAAGGTGAGATCGTATGGTATTTGTCCCTCACTGCCTGGCTTGTTTCGCTTACCATAATGCTCTCCAGTTCCATCCAAGCTGTTGCAAAGGGTATAAGCTCCTTCTTCCTCTCTGCTGCGTACAATTCCATTGTGTAAATGTACTATACTTTCTTGATCCACTCATTTGTAGCTGGGCACTTAGGTTGTTTCCAGCACTTGGCTATTGTGAATTGTGCTGCTATGAACATTGGAGTGCATACGTTCTTTCGAATTGTTGTTTCAGGATTCTTAGGGTATAATCCCAGTAGTGGAATTGCTGGATCAAAAGGCAGTTCCATTTTTAGATTTCTGAGGAAATTCCATACTGTTTTCCACAGTGGCTTCACCAGTCTGCATTCCCACCAACCGTGCAGTAGGGTTCCCTTTTCTCCACATCCCCTCCAACAGTTATCTGTTGCTTTGTTGATGATGGCCATTCTGACTGCTGTGAGGTGGTATCTCATTGTAGTTTTAATCTGCATCTCTCTGATGGCTAATGATGTTGAGCATCTTTTCATATGTCTCTGGGCCCTCTGTATGTCCTCTTTCGAGAAGTGTCTGTTCATGTCTTTTGCCCATTTTTTAATTGGGTTTTTTGTCTTCCTGGAGTGGAGTCGTATGAGTTCTTTATATATTTTGGAGATCAGACCCTTGTCCGAGTTATCATTGGCAAATACGTTTTCCCATACAGTTGGTTGTCTTTTTATTTTAACACTGTTTTCTTTAGCCCTGCAGAAGCTCTTTATTTTGATGAGGTCCCATTTGTTTATTCTTTCCTTTATGTCCCTTGCTCTAGGGGACATATCATTGAAGATGTTGCTGCGTGGAATGTCTGAGATTTTCCTACCGATGTTTTCCTCTAGGAGTTTTATGGTGTCACAACTTATATTTAAGTCTTTTATCCACCTTGAACTTATTTTTCTGTTTGGTGTAAGTTGGTGCTCGAATTTCACTTTTTTTGCATGTGGCCATCCAGATTTCCCAACACCATTTGTTGAAGAGGCTATTTTTATTCCATTTTATGCTTCTGCCCACTTTGTCGAAGATTAGCTGCCCATAGAGACTTGGGTTTATTTCTGGGCTCTCTATTCTGTTCCATTGGTCTATCTGTTTGTTTTTCCAGTACCAGGCTGTTTCGATTATAGTGGCCTTATAATACAGTTTGATATCAGGTATTGTGATCCCTCCTACTTTGCTCTTCTTTCTCAAAATCGCAGCAGGTATTTGGGGTCATTTATGGTTCCATATAAATTTTTGAAGTGTTTGTTCTATATCTGTGAAAATATGCCATTGGTACTTTGATAGAGATTGCGTTGAATCTATAAATTGCTTTGGGTAGTATGGACATTTTGATGATGTTGATTCTTCCGATGTATGAGCACGGTATATGTTTCCATATGTTTGTGTCTTCCATGATTTCTTTCTTCAGTGTTGTGTAGTTTTTGAGTGCAGGGCTTTTATCTCCTTGGTTAGGTTTATTCCCAGGTATTTTATTTTTCTTGTTGCTATATCAAATAGGATTTTTTTCCTGATTTCTGCTTCTGATATTTCATTGTTTTTATACAAAAATGCCTTTGATTTCTGGATATTGACTTTATATCCTGCTGCTTTGCCAAATTCAATTACTAGGTCTGAGCAGTTTTTTGGCAGAGTCTATAGGATTTTCTAAGTATACTATCATGTCATCTGCAAACAATGACAGTTTTGTTTCCTCCTTTCCAATTTAGATGCCTTTTATTTCCTTTTCTTGTCTGATTACTGTGGCTAAAACTTCCAGTACTATGTTGAATAGAAGTGGTGATAGTGGACAACCTTGTCTTGTTCCTGATCTTAGTGAGAAAGATTTTACTTTTTGTCCATTGAGTATAATGTTGACTGTAGGTCTCTCATATATGACCTTTATTATGTTGAGGAATGCTCCCTCTATTCCCACTTTGCTGAGTGTTTTTATCATAAATGGGTGCTGTACTTTATCGAATACTTTTTCTGCATCTATTGATAAATCATGTGATTTTTGTCTTTGCTTTTGTTTATGTGATGTATTACATTTATTGTTTTCTGAATATTGTACCATCCTTGCATCCCTGGGAAGAATCCCACTTGGTCATAGTGTGTGATCTTTTTAATGTATTGCTGGATGCAATTTGCCAATATTTTGTTGAGGATTTTAGCATCTCTGTTCATCAGTGATATTGGCATGAAGTTTTCTTTCTTTGTTGTATCTTTATCTGGTTTTGGAATTAGGATGATGCTGGCATCATCAAAAGAGTTTGGGAGTCTTCCATCATTTTGGATTTTTTGGAATAGTCTGTGAAGGATAGGGGTTAGCTCTTCCTTAAATGCTTTGTAGAATTCTCCAATGACACCATCTGGTCCAGGGCTTTTGTGTGTTGGGAGTTTTCTGATTACTGCTTCAATTTCATCCACTGTTATTGGTCGGTTCAGGCTTTCTGCTTCTTCTTTTGAGTTTTGGAAGAGTATATTTTTCTATAAATTTGTCCATTTCACCTAGGTTTTCATATTCCTTGGCATACAGTTCTTCATAGTAGTTTCTTACAATCCTTGTATTTCTGTGGCATCAGCTCTAATCTCTCCTTTTTCATTTCTGATTGTGTTTATTTGGGTCCTCTCCTTTTTTTCCTTGATAAGCCTGCTTAAAGGCTTGTCAATTTTGTTTATCTTTTCAAAGAACCAGCTCCTGGATTCATTGATCCTTAGAATTGTGCTTTTAGTCACTATGTCATTTAATTCTGATCTGATCTTGGTTATCTCCTTCCTTCTACTTGCTCTGGATTGTCTTTGCTGTTGTTCCTCGAGTTCTTGTAGGCGTAGGGTTAGGTTGTGTGTTTGAAATGTTTCTATTTTTTTAGGTAGGCCTGTATTTCTATGAACTTCCCTCTCAGGAATGCCTTCGTTGTGTCCCATAAGTTTTGGATTGTTTTAAGTTCATTTTCATTTGTTTTGAGAAACTTTTTGATTTCTTCCCTAATCTCGTCCTTGACCCATTGGTTGTTTAATAGCATGCTATTCAATCTCCATGATTTTGAGTGTTTTGGAGTTTTTTACTTTGGGTTGGTTTCTAATTTCAGTCCTTGTGGTCAGAGAAAATACTTGATATGATTTCAATTTTCTTGAATTTGTTGAGGCTTGTTTTGTGTCCTATCATGTGATCTATCTTTGAAAATGTTCCATGTGCATTTGAAAAGAATGTGTATTTAGCTTCTTTGGGGTGAAAAGCTCTATATATATCAGTTAAGTCCATTTCATCTAGGGCATTGTTCAATGCCACAATATCTTTGTTGATATTTTGTTTGGGAGATCTTTCCTTTTTTTTTTTTAAGATTTTATTTATTTATTTTTAGAGACAGGAGAAAGGAGGAGAAAGAGCAATGTATGGTTGCCTCTCACATGGCCCTCACTGGGGACCTGGACTGCAACCCAGGCATGTGCCCCAACTGGGAACCGAACCGGGACCTTTTGATTCCCAGCCTGCACTCAATCCACTGAGCTACACCAGCCAGGCACATCTGTCCATTTTTGACAGTGGGGTGTTGAAGTCTCCCACTATAATTATGTTGCTATCAATATCTTTCTTGAAGTCCTCCTAAATTTTCTTTATGTATTTGGGTGCTCCTATGTTCAGTGCAGATATATTTACAATGTTTATGTCTTCTTGGTGGATTCTTCCCTTGAGTATTATAAAGTGTCCTTCTGGGTCTCTCTTTATTGCCCTTTTTTTGAAGCCTATTTTGTCGGATATGAGTATTGCTACCCTGGCTCTTTTTTCCTGTCCATTTGCTTGGAAAACTTGTTTCCAGCCCTTCACTTTCAGTCTGTGTGGATCTTTTGTCCTGAGGTGGGTCTCTTGTAGGCAGCATATGTGTGGGTCATGCTTTCTTATCCATTCAGCTAGTCTATGTCTTTTGATTGGAGCATTTAATCCATTTACATTTAAGGTTATTATTGATAGGTACTTATTCATTGCCATTTTTTTTTTGTATTCGTGTTTCTCTCTCTCTCTCTCTTTTCCTTTCTTTCCTTAAAGCAGTCCCTTTAGCATCTCTTGCAGAGCTGGTTTGGTGGAGCTATATTCTTTTAGACTTCTTTTGTCTGGGAAGCTCCTTATATGGCCATCTATCTTTTTTTTTTTTTTAAAGATTTTATTTGTTTA
>PVJI01025694.1:0-20074 GCA_004026765.1 Micronycteris hirsuta | reverse complement strand
AGCAAGTCGGGGTGCCTCACGCTGTCCTCTGCAGGCACACTCCCCTAGCCTGTCACTCAGCCATCACTGAGCCTCACGGTACTGTTGTCTGCGACACTGGTGGACAGGGAGGACAGGTGTGGGCAATGGTGAGTGCCCGCCAGGTCTCAGCTCCGTTCCAAGCACCTCTGCACAACTCCAGGGCCAGTCTCAGAAATCCCGCCCTCGCTTCTGAGGCGAGAGCAGACCCCAAGGACACGCTGACCATCAAAGGGACACTCCTTGCGCGGACCAGTCTACACAGAGGTATTTCAGAGCTGCCTCGGGAGGGCGCCGCCCTGGCACGGCCGTCCCCACACCTGGTCACAGGCGGAGCGGACAAGCAGAGCCAGCACGGAGCTCCGCTCAGGGGTTTCCAGGTACACAGCAGGGCTTTGTTTGGTGCGTCCTTAGAAATGACAGGCCTGAGCCGGATCTACAGAAACACGGCGTGACATCTGGCTACACCCAACAGTAGACCTTTTGTTTGTCAAGCCACCGTCTCATCCGGAAAAGCACTTATTATGTCTGTGAAGAGTTAAAGTTCAACCCAAACCCAGAACCCCACGTCCCTAAGCGGTGACCAGAGAGGCCGTGGCCAGCAGTGGAGGAACCCCATCCCACGTTCTGGGGCTTTCTGCTCCTCAGCACACGGAGGCGGCCAGTGAGGGGGCGATGGTTGGGGCACAGCAGGGGAGCAGATGCCCACCCAGCGCAGCGCCCCCACCCGCCACCCCAAGGACCTAAGAGCCGGGGCTGACCATGTGTGTCCCTAACAAGTCCCCAGGCGGGACAGTCCCCAGTCAGAGCAGGCGCTCAGGCAGCCCTGGAGGCGGTTTGGCGCTGGGGACCCTCTGCCGGGCCCCCAGAGACCCCGCACCGTGCACCCTGCTCTCACCCCCCTTGTCGTTAGGGCCGCCGCCGTCTGCCGCTCCCCGCCGTGTCTGCCTCCTGTCCCAGGCCTCGCGTCTCCGGCCTGGACTTGGACAACGTCCGACCCTCTCGTGACGACCTTACTTAGCTAACAGTTAAGTTAATCACGCCACTTGGCACGGATTCGGCAGTTTACTTTCATGAGCAGCCTTCCAAGTTCCAGGGACAATGTTCAAGGCTCCTTAAGTACTGGTTCAACTACGGAACACTTTGCAATACTTTAATCATACTTTACAATTTCTGTATTTTACAAACTAAGCTGAAACGCCGAAAAATCAAAATGTGCAATAAACAGGTGACAAAGGTCTTACAAGGGCTACCTGCATTTTAATTGCCATACCTGTTCTGTCGCTGAATAAAAAACGAGAACCAAAAAGTTCTCTATATTGTTAAAGCACCTGTTTGTCCTCAAGGCGAAGGCTTTAAAAAACAAACCAACCTAAGGAGTTCTCTGTCCACGTCCTGGTCTCTGGTCTCGGTGGTGACCCGCGCACAACACTGGGTTCTCACAACACTCTATCCAAGAACAAACCCTTCAGAATTAAAAAGCCCCAACCCCCTGAGCTAAGAAGAGACTGTCCCTTAAAGATAATCGTTTACAAGTATACACGAAACACTATTTGGGCCCTGGCTGGGGTGGCTCAGTTGGTTGGGTGTTGCCCAGCAAACTGAAAGGTCATCAGTTTGATTCCCGGTCAGGGCACATGCTTGGGTTGCAGGTTCCATCCCTGGTTGGAGGCGTGTGAGAGGCAACCACACACTGATGTTTCTCTCTGGCTCTTTCTCCCTCCCTTCCCCGCTCTCTATAACTAAATGAAGAAAATCTTAAAACAAAACAAAACAAAACACTATTTCTACCTCTTTAAAGGTTCTGAATCAGTTTAGGTATGAGGAAATTACAGCAGGGTTGGATAGAAGACTTCAAAACAAGGGTAGGAAGGAAGCACAGTAATCTGCTGCCCTCCTGCCCACTGAAACAGGTAATTACAGGTTAGCGTGGTACCAGCGGGAGCCCTGCCAAACCTCACTCTCGCCGGGACCGGCTCCTACTTCTGCACAATTCACATCCCGCTTCAACGCGGCGCCAGCTGGCGGGCAGGAGGCTGCCACAAGGGCCTTCGCAGCAGACCAGGCGCTCGGGGACCAACACTCCGCAGGAGGGTTACAGGGGCAGCCGACAATGAGGTGCAGGCACGTTAACACTGGTTTGGTGGATGACGGTCACCAAAGGCTGCGTGTCTGTGACCAAGGAACTTTCCAATGCTTGGAAGGCCTTTGCATGTCTAAGTTGGAGGCTCACTTTGAGTATCCATGTGTTGCTAAGCTACCCCACCCAGAAGAAGGATTTGAAGGGAAAGCGACTTGGGGTTGGGACGTGGATCCTTAAAGAAAGGGGATTCTAGGCACTGAAGTGGAATGACTGAGAACGGACTATCAGTCAGGAAACAGTGAGGATAAAGGCCGGGGAAGTTAGTGAAGCTTTCCAAGGCTCACACTAGGTGTTGGGAGAGCTGGGAGGCCCCTCTGTCCCCAACTGTGGAATGAGAGCTGGGGGAGATGGGTTCTTGTCTTTCCAACTTGAAACAGCAGCTTCCCCCGGAAGGATCCCACGGTGGGGGGGGGGGCGCATCTAGGGTACCCGGAGCGCAGGCCAGCGGTGGCCGAAGCGGGGTGCCTCTTCAGGGCAGGGAAAAGGGGCCTGGGAGACTGTCGCGGGCCCGGAGCCGAATCCCGGGGGCCGCGGGAGCCAGGCCGGGCCGGCATTGGGGTACTGCGTGGGGTGCGCCTCACCTTGCACGTCCCTGGCCAGGGCCCGCCAGGTGGGCGCGTAGCCGATGCAGTGGCCGCACCACGAGGAGTAGAACTGCACCAGCCACGCGGCCGAGCTGTTGGCCGTAGCCCCGCGCACGCTGCCGCTGTCCAGCACCCACACGGCGTCCTCGCCCGCGCGGTACAGCCGCGCCGCGCCGCCCGCGCCCGGCCCGGCCGCCGCCGCCAGCAGCACGAGCAGCGGGGGCAGCCGCGCGGGCCGTCCCGAGGGCGGCCGCCGGGCTCGGGCTGCGGTCCCCGCCGAGGGTCCCAGGCTGCTCGCTGCCTCCCCCGCCACCACAACCCCGGCAGCCGCCATGTTGGGAGTGCCGGGGCTCGCCTGACCTTTCACCCTGGCAACCGCCGTCACGTGCTCCACGCGCACCCGGCCCCGCCCCGGGCTCTAGACCACGCCTCCGGTCCCGCCCAGGGCCGTCAGGTCCCGCCTCCCAGTGCGCCAGGCATTGCCGCTCCCGGCTCCCGACAGCGGAGTCACGCCTTTGGTCCCGCCCACGCCAATCAGGCCCCGTCCCAGGCTCGGCCTCCCACGCTCTCTTCCAGGGCCCGCCCCTCACCGCCCTGGCCTCCTCCTGAGCTTCGCCATCCCCCAGCCTTGGGTCAAGAGTCTTCAGATTTAGCGAATGAAAATTCAGGAACCCCAGTTATGTGAATTTCAGATAAACAGCGCGTCATTTTGAAGTATAAGTATATCCCCTTAAATTTGTATATCACATAGGGACGCACGTAGACAAAAACGATGCGCACTTTAACTGAAATTCACAGGTAACTGGGCGTCCTGTGTTTTATCTGACAGTGCTACCTGGGGTTTCAGAGGATCTGCCACCTTGATCTTGACGTTTTAATATGAGAGTTTAACTCAGAAAATGTAGTGAAACATCCGTGCAAATTCAGATGCGTTCAGGCGCTAAATTTTGTAGTGGACCGCAGCTGGTCTCTTCGCAAACCTAGGAAATAAAGCTTCATATGACTTTTTGCTTAATCCATCATGAGGGACCTGGCTTTTAAATTGCTATTCCTAATTGCTATGCATATCTAGGTTTTTTAACTGACTAAAACAGAAAAAGGAAGCGGATCACGGAACCAGCATGAGTCAGCAGCTGCCATCCATTGTTCTGGAGTTCAAGTTCTAATGTTCCAGATGACCTTCATCTTATGGTGATTAACTTTAAGTAAAAGATAGAATTTGAACTTAAACTACATTTATACCAATGCAATCATCTCTCTGCTCTTTTCATTGTGGCCTTCTGTGTCAGACGGGGCCTGCACTCTCTCTCCAGGTCCCATCTCTCCCCTTTTGCTCTCCTTTCTTCACTGACATTTCCTGGTTTCTGCTGCCTGCTGAGCACTGGAGACAAAGTGGAGCCAGTGGGTCTGCATTCCAGGAGAGAGATAAGTGCTATAAAAAGCAGTAAAGGGAGGGTGTGGAGGGGACCGCTGAACACAGAGAGTGAGGAGGCCTGTCAAAGCTGTTTTGGGTGGAAAAGGAGGTGAGAAAGGAGGTGAGCAGCCCAGGTAGAGGAACTGCATGTGCAAAGTCCCTGAAGTAGGCGTGTTGGAACAGTAGCAAGGAGGCCAGCGTAGCTGGGGCGAGCGAGCCAGGGGAAGAGGGAGGACTGGAGATGCAGCTGAGGGCAAGACTGCATGGGACTCCCTAGCCAGGCTGCAGACTAGGGCCTTGACTGTGAATGTGATGGTGCCCACAGTCGGATTTGGAGGTGGAATGTGGTTCTGGATGCTGGGCAGAAGGGCAGGAGGAGACCTGGGAGAGCCGTCACAGCCCTCCAAGAGATGGTGGCCCTCAGGCAAGGGGTGGGTGGTGGTGCTGATGATGTTTTGAAAGTAGGACATGCGGTGGATCAAATCCAGGGTGTGAGACAAAGGTCTGCCTGCAGGGTCTTGGCCAGCTGCTCTTGGTTGAGATGAAAGATGCAGGGGAGGGGCAGGAGAGCAATTTCCAGGGAGAGAGTGGAAACCAGGAGTTTGTTTTGGACCAGTGTGGGAGGTGTCAGGCCAGGGGTTGGCTCTGTGAGTCTGGAACTCAGAGGCTAAGTTGGGCTGGTTGGGGTTCCCCCACAGAGGGAGCAGAGCCCCGGGGCAGGGCCGGGGGGGGGGGGGGGTGGGGGGTGTGTGTGTGTGTGTGTGTGTGTGTGTGTGTGTGTACACGCGCGAGACAGAGTGAGAGAGAGAGAGAGAGAAAGAGAGCTCTTGTTCTGTGCCCAAGCCTGCAATCAAGTTTTGCAAATGTCACCAGGCTTCTCCCAGCCGTGCTCAAGGAGCATGAAAGAGGGGCCTTTGCTTGGGGCGAAGGACAGGCTGCTTAGGGGACAAATGCTAAGAAGCAGTTTGGTGTTTGATGGCATAGTGTGGACAGATAGAACAAAGGCCCATGGGGACAGATGTGGGACTTGTAGGCATTCATCCGGGACCTCAGTGCTGCCCGGGAGCCAGTGTGGACCAGAACTGACTTTCTGGGCCTGGTTCTGTTCGGGCCCTCGCCAGACAGCCTCGGCCCCCCGCTACAGGAGAACCTGGCCCAGCGGGGACCCAGCACCATCGGCGAGGCCAGCAGCTCTGGCATGGACCCCCCAGGGAACGGGAAGGCACTGACTAAATGGATCCCTAGCGCATGGCACACCCCTCCGGAAGCGGCCCTTGTGGCCTTCACTTGTGTTTTGTGACAGTGACTATGATGGCCGCGTGGAGTAAGAAATGAAAGGGCCTCGTAAAGCCAGTCCAATAATCTGGGATTTTGAGCACTGAAGACAGGGTTGAGCCATTTTATGCAGGAGGGACTGTTAAGCGGGGAAGCTGAAAGAGACGGATCACAGGAAAATTAAATGTGGGGTTTAACTGAGAAATAATCATTTTCTATGAAAGATAATGACTTCTCTGGAGGCAGGTGTCAAGATTTATTGGCCCAAGAGGTTACCAGGGATTGGAGCCAAGGCAAGTACGGGGAGACTGGAAGGGAGTGATCCTGATATCGAAGCCTTGCCAGTCGGTACAGCCGACCCCCCGAGCCCTGGGCCCCGCGCAGGTCACGTGGGCGGGGTTACAAATGCCCACCACCTCGGTGAATGCTGCTCTGCAGCCAGTCACCTGATAGCCCACCTCCCTCGGGTGCCGCTGTCCAGGGAGGGGCAAGGATTCTCTTTAGTCCCCCTCGGGGACAGGGGGCCACAGGCTGGGAGGTGACTCCAGCAACACTGTGGCCTGCTAGTCACCAGGGTGAGGTCACAGAGCAAGGCCTTGGTTCCAGCTTTGAGCTCTGCAACAGCGTCATGCCAGCGTCCACCCACATGGCCGGACAGGAACCCCGGGGAACTGGAGGCAGACCGGCAGGGTTCCCACATGGGAGATTTATCGCCACGCTGAATGCGTGGGTGTAAAACACATAATTCCTCTGACATGGCGTCGTAAATCCCAAAGGGTCAGCCATAAATGGAAAAAATAAAAAATTACAGACTAATTTGTTCAGAAAACTGAAAGGGAATCAATAAAAAAAACAAAGCTCAAAATTTGGTTGGAAATTGTGGGCGCAGAGGATGAACACATCCCCCACCTGCACCACACCTCTCCTGTGCTCGAAGGTGGGCCTGGGGACAGCCGGCAGGACGTCTACACGCACTGTCAGCCGGTGCCTCGCGCGGCTGCACGGCACCCGGCCGGCCGGGGTCTGGGGAAGGGCCCCGCAGCGGTCTCAGGGGCCCCTCCCCAGAGCGGCCGGGGGGAGGGCACAGGCGGCTTTGCCAGGGCGGCTTTGCAGATGCCTCCCACTCTGCAGGTTGTGGAAGCGGGGCTCCCCAGGAAGTAGCTCAGTGAGTGAGGTCCGCTGGTACAGCTGGGGAAGCGGGGGTCCTGGATGGGAGGAGCCGTGTCCTGGAGGGCTCAGCGCCAGGACCGGACGTCCCTAAGGCCGCCGCATGGCTCAGTGGGCTCTGGACACCCACCCCATCAAGCAGGGATTTTCCAGGTCAAGAAGAGAGCTGGGAAAGAATGGATGGATGGATGGATGACCAGCAGATAGATAACTGAGAGGTGACAGACAATAGGCAGATGATAAATGAGAGAAGGTACAGATGAATTACGGGGAACTCACTGGGAGGAACCATCTCCAGCCTTCTGGGTGTACAGGGGAAGGCAGAGCTTAGGCCCCCACTGTGGCCCAGAGACAAGTTCTCGGAACGGGCGACAGGACCCACGGTAAGTGTCTGCTGTTGTCCCAGTCAGCACAGGTGTCCTCTGGCTCCTGTCAGGCCAGTGGCCATGGCAACGTCCCTGCTCTGGGGGGCGGGCGGGCTGCTGGGACCCAGTCAGAGCCCATCAGTCAGTGTCTCGTGTGGTGGCTCCTCTGGGCAGGCACCGGCGCTGGTCCATGAAGGTCCATGAAGGTCCGTGCAGGCCAGCTGCCCCGGGGCTGTCCCACCGAGCTGGGCCCAGGACCGCCCTGGCCCCGGCCTGCTGCGACCCCGTCCCCAAGAGCTTCCACCTGGCAGCCCTCCATCATGCTCCCGGTTCGTATTCTCCGACTTTCCTCACAGGAAACCCTCCTGGTGCTGCTGCAGCATGGATTTCCGGTGCAGCATCGCCACACCTCCGAAAACGGTCCGGGTCCACGTGGGGTCACGGGGCTCACGTTCAGTAACAGATGCCAACAGGAAATGGGCTCTCGCTTCTTCCAGAAGGGGTGCAGAGGAGCTCGTTCGGGGGAGGCCTCGGCCCATCCACCCCAGGGGACAGGCCCGAGGGTGGCTGGCTGTGGGGAGGACGTGCTGCTCCACCCTTCAGCTGCCATGTCCTCTGTCTGCAGCACCACACAGGAGACGTGTGCCCCAGTCACCCAGCCACAAGTGACCGGCTGGACACAGGGGAAGCACCTAGCAGGAGCCCGGTTCCCCTGCCGGGTGCCAGACAGCCCTGTGTCACCAGCTGTCATCAGCGTGGGCAGACACACAGGCCACAGGCAACCCTTGGCCTCCAGAGGTCAACCTCCCACAGCTGTCTCCACTGATGACTTCCTGAGCAAAGCCAAGGAGTGTGTGTCTGCAGCCGGGACTGTAGCCACCTCAGCCCCTCGCTTCCCTGTGTCCCCTTCCTCCCTCCCTCTCCTGGCCTTTGCTGATGGCCCCGTCCTGGCACATGGTCTCCTTAGCCGGGGACAAGTCTGTACCCAGGACCTGCTCCCCCGCCTCCAGCTCTGCAGGACTGTCCTCCCTCAAGTCCACGCCCTTCACCCCTTTCCCTGGCCGGCGGCCTCTGACGTGCCCCGCGCAACTTCCCCGCTCCTGCCTCGCTCTCTTTGGGTCAGGGTCCTCGAGAACCTGGGGGAAACCACGGACCCGGTGTCCAGAAACATGGGGACGGAGCCAATTTACAGTTGATGTCAAGGAGTCGTCGCCCAGTCTCGGGCCCTGCATCCGATGACCACCCACCCGGCCAGCCGTTCTGAGTGGTGACTCCGCCCCGGGGAGGTCCAGGCTCCCCGAAGCCTTCCACGCACACGCGCACACACGCACATCCACACACACGCACACAACCACACAGTGATGTCGATGACGTCTCTGGGTCACCGTAGGTCAGCTACTCTTTCCTCAGAAGCCCCGTCTTCCCCGAGACTGCCCAGCCCCGCTGTGGGAAGCCTGGCAACACAGCTGGCCCCCGCCCGCCCCCCGTTCGGCGGGCTGCCTGGCAAGGCCATCTCTGAGAGCGCAGCCAGCGTGTCGCACAGGATCCTCCTGGTGAGCCGTGTGGAGACCAGATCCACCACCTGTGTCCTGCCCACACCGGGTGGCCCCGTGCAGGGACCCGCGTCTAAAGCAGGAGCCGGGTCCCCCTGCCAGGTGCCAGACGGCCGCGTGTCGCCAGCCATCCAGGGTGTCGGCAGGCCCGCCCCAGCTACAAGGTCCACTCGGGACAGGGTTGGACGCTGTCCTGACAGCCTTGGGATCCGGCCTGTGGCCTCACCTGCCCCCCCACACGAGGGGGACCCTAGCCAGCCGATGGGTTCACACCATTGGCCCCCCACAGCCTGGTTCTCCCCAACAGAACTTGATTCACCCAGTTGGTCCCCAAGGCTTCCGCCCTGCCCACCTGCCCCTGGGCAGAGGCTGGCCTCTTGCGGCCCCAAGGACGGTGCCTCTGGCGGCCCCTCATCAGACAAAGAGGACAACTCGCAGGTGTTGATGGAGGCGCCCTCCTCTGGGGGGCTCAGCAAGCCCCTAGGACACAGGGCATCTTCGGGAGGGGAAGGGAAGTCCTCTGAGTGGAGGCTGGGGGCGGCCCCGTTCTCTGCCAGGAGGGCGGGAGGCGGAGGAGGGAGGTGGGCGTCCCTGTGTGTGGAGGACGGGAGGTTGGCACTGCCATAGGACAGCACTTCATCCACTGGGGACAGGATCTCTGGCAGGACTTGGCTGCCCGGAGGGGGCCAGGCTTCCTCCTGGACAGGGGCTGTGCCGCTCCCCCGCTGCCCAGGAGCCGGCAGATGAGGGGCTCCAGGAGGAGGCTGTGGAGGCTTTCTGTCGGTGGGTGCCCTCAGGCTGGCAGCCCAGGGCCCCTCTGGGCAGCCAGCGGAGGCCTGCAGAGACTTAGGCCCCCCTCCTTTGCTGCAATCTGCCCCTTTGGATGCCGAGGACCCCGAGGGAAAGGACAAAGACAGGTCTGAGTCACTGCAGGAATTGGGATTGGATGGGAAAGCCGTGTGAGCAACCTCGGGGGATGTCCCATTGGCCTTTCCTGTGTCTGACCCACTGGTCAGGCTCCCACTGGTTCTAGAAGCTTCTTGTCCCTCGCCAGGGCCCAGAGACAGAAGTGGCGTGCAAGGTGCCCCTCCACCCTCCAGATTGCAGGAGTCCCCGGCAGACGAGGCACGCCCCACAGCCGGCTGGGCAGCGCCTGTGCCAGGCTCCAGCAGACTGTCCTCGTCCCAGACCTCACTGGACGCCTCTGACAGCCCCGATCCCACCCCGGGGGAGGGGACATTGGGGGGCAGCGGTGTCCAGCCCCACTGCCAGAGTCCTGGCTCCGACTCTGGGCCTCCTGACACAGTGGAGGGGACGTGCGGGGGGCTGGCCCTACTGCTTGCCGGCCTCTCCCAGGTCACCTGCCCTCTGGCCCCATGCGTCTCCCTGGAGTCTCGAGGAGAAGACCCCCCAGACCACCCCAGGTCTGCGTCTGGGCTGTCCCCGGCCTCCCAGTCTGACAGGGAGATGGAGCTCTCAGAAAGCTGGACCAGAAAGGCGGACACTTTCTGGAACTCCTGGAGAGAGGGACAGGACAGGTCGCTCGCAGGAGAGGGGCTGCGGGACTGCACTGAAGACCTGGAGCAGGTCCCGGAGGGGGCGGTGAGCTGGGGCAGGGGGCTGCTCTGACGCTGGGTGGGGGGCGTCTCCTCCTCAGCTGCTGCAGGAGCTACAGAGAGAGGAGAGTATGGGGATGTCACCAATAGGTTCACACTCTACCATCCCCACAATGTCCCCGTAGCGCTGGAAGGGCAGCAGCCCACGCCCCATGGCTAGGCCAGGGGACCGGGACCGGAGAACCCAGACAGAGGCCAAGGAAGTGTCCACGGCCCCAGCGTGTGGCCCCTGTGATTGCAAGCGGTTGGCTCAGCCCCACCCACTGCCCCTGGGAAGTGAGTCACATCTGTGGGGACATTGCTGCTGCATCTTGGGGACATGGGCTCAGAACTGCGGCTGCCATTCAAGGCTGAGCGGCTGTGTCTCAGTTCTGTTTTCATTTGTGACATGGACGTTCCAGACAGAGAGTCCCCCTCGTCCTTCACCTGCCCGCCGGGACCCTGTGAGGTGAGGGGCAGTGGGAAGCCCCCCAGCCTGGCTGTGGGAGAGGCTGGCTGTGATTTAGAAGTGGCCTGGGATGACCCTTAAGTGGGGACTCAATGGTCCTGGTGAAGGTGAGGGCCGTGGGGGGGCGGGGGATGGAACATTACCTGGACAGGTGGTCAGCTGGGTGGCTTCCTGCCAGGAGGAGGGGTCGTGGGGATCCTTCTGCCAACAGGTCTCTGTCCTGCAAACACATGGTGGGCAGGCCCAGGGTTCCCCTGGAGGGACCCCACCCTCCCAGTCTCCTCTTGGGTCAGGGTTTCTGCTGGGGGCCTTCAGCTGCCCCAACAGGAGCACAGAGGTAATGCCGGAGCACAGGACTCTGCAGGTTGGGGTGAGGGCCCTGTCTCTAGGGGGTCCTGGCCCCAGTCCCCGCTGCATTACGGCAGGGTGAGGGTGGCCAGGGGGCACGAGAGGCTCAGAGGGACATGCCCCCTGAAGGCCCCTCCTGCTGCCCCCACCACTGGCTCTTGGGCCGATTCACCAGGTGACACTGTTGTTTGAGACTCGGGAGGGCATGGGGCAGGCTGAGGGTGCACAGTGGGCCATGCCGGTGCGAGGGGCACCCAGAGAGAGAGAGGGCTCCCCAGTGAGAGTACAGGGAGCAACGGGCCAGCCATCCCCATGCCCCAGGTCCCAACCCTGCCTGATGGTCCCACAGGCCAAGCTAGCCCTGCACCAGGTCTCCTACCTCTGCTCCTCTGGCTGCTGGCTTCCCGTTGCGGGAGCCTCGCCCTCGGGGCTGCCGGTGAAGTCCAGCCCCGATTCTGCGCCCACTCTGCCTTCAGCTGCCTGCTGGCAACAAGTGGAAGAAATGCCACCACCAGAGTGTGGCCGCCTCTGCCGGCATCAGTCCGTGTCCCTCAGCCGTGGAGAGAGCCCTGTGCTCTGGTGACCATGGTAAAGGCCAAAGAGCATGCCCCTACAGGGGACCTGGTGACCCCCCTTCTCCCAGTGGGCTCCAGTGACCCACCCATGGACGGACCGCCTGGGGAAAGCCGAACAGGCCCTGGTCTGTCAGCACCCTCCCCGGGTGGATGAGGTCAGCCCCCCCAAAGCCACAGGGCAGGGCCCCCACTCACGCTGGTGTCCTGGGGGCTGCAGGGCCCCTCTCCGCCCGGGAAGTGCGGGCTCCGGCCCCGGAAGCTCTGTGCGTGGCCTTCCGTCACAGCCCGGCTCTCCCCCTCTGCCGGCCAGGGGCTGGGGTTGGTCTGCGCGTCCCCTGTGAGGCGGAGGGACCGTCAGTGCTGACAGCACAGAGCACAGGACGCAGGAGACACCGCGTCAGGAATTCCGCAGCCACGTGAAAAAATCTCCTAATTCAGAACAGCCACAGCATGTACTTGTTTTTGGCTCGGGTGAGGACGTACAAATGTGGTTACCTGCTCCTAAAAGCATTGTCGTGGGAGCGTCACTGATGCGAGTCCCAGAAACACCTTCAGAAGAAGGCAGGGCAAGGGCAGACCCTGACCACGGCAAAGCCCCCAGCGTCCAGCAGAGTGGGGCAAAGTGGGGGCAGCAGGGCCTCTGCCCAGAAGCCCCAGGGACTCACGCCTGCGCATCATCGTCTTGCGACACCTCCCTTCCACCCTGGACCTGGCAGGCGTGGGACACCAAGGCCCAGGGGTCTGTGAGGGCCCTGAGGCCACCGGCTCCATCCCCGTTTAGGCAACCTCTGCCCACGGAGATGCCACTATCGTAGGCCACGACCGTGATGGGCACCACCAGGGACCCTCTTCAGGCACAGTGCCCGGAGCGGAGAGCGGCCGCATCTGGTCAGAGTGACCACCTGTCCCCCAGCTGCCACCGCCCCACCCGGTTACCTTGGCCCAGATGGCTGTCACTCTCCACCAGCCCGCCCTGGGCATCAGGCCAGCCATCGGCCGTGGGTGTCTCCTGCCCCCAAGCTGGCCTCAGAGGCTGCAGGTGACCATCCGCAGCTGAAGTTGCCTCAGGGGATGTCCCGTCCTGCTGCTTGGTGACAAGGCTGTAGGGAGGGGCAGACGGGTGGTGACTGCACACCCAGGCTGCGCCCTCCTGGGGTGCCCACCCCCAGCCTCGACTCTCAGCGAGTGGAACACAAGTCACATCCGGGCACAGCTGTGGTCGGTGGCCAAGCGGCCAGGACACGGGCAAAGAAAGACAGGGCCCGGCCCCTTCCCACCTAGCAGCTCCAAGCAGGGCCCACTGCCCACAGATGGGGCCACTGCCACAGGCAGGTGACAAGGCACGTGGCACAGCGCTGGGGCGTGGGGGGAGAGGGATGGAGAGCACCCGGGCCAGGGCCGCCCGTGACCACTCACGGCGGGACGCGTGGGCTCTCAGGGCTTCCGCGGGGGCGGTGGCTGGCGGGGCTGCCAGGCCTGTGAGGCGTCGGGGGGCGTGATGAGCCCTGTATAAGCCCCTCCAGCTGACAGCTTGTCTCGGAGCCCCCATCCTGGGCGGCCGGGACTCCGGGGCCAGAATTCTGCGAGAAACAGCAGAGGGTGAGCTGGCGGGGCCACCCCTGGTCCTTCCTCTTCGGAAAGTGGGTGGAGGGCGCACTCCCACAAGCAGGCACCTGGCTGAAACAGGTGGGCCTGACCCCACGGGAGCCCTGCACCTGGCGCTGGTGGTCTTCCCGCAGTGCACCTGCCGGCCCTCACCAGGTGCTCCACGGATTCAGCTCACTCCCTCCTCACCCGCCGGGGAGACCAGCAGGCAGCGCTCCCAACTCACAGGGGAAGCTCAGGCTGGAAACGGCCACCCTGCCTGCCCCTGGGATGGGGCACTGGACCGAGGATGCCCCCCGCAAGGCATCCCCAAAGAGGCTGGCCTCTCCAAGGAGCCTGAGCCCCAGCCCCATGCTTCTTCCTGCCTTGGAGCCCCTCCCACTACCACTAGGGGTCTGGCTCATCCTCCAGGGTCTGGCAGGGTCGCCTTGCCCAGGAGACCTCCATGTCCCCCCTGCAGGGGGCCACCCCTCTGCCCTCCATCTGGACCCCTCAGAGTCCCTTGCCCCCTGGAGTGTTTTTACAAGGGACTTGCACATTCTCACGAAGCAGCCTGGTGACAAGCGTCTCCCGGCCACCACCCGGCCTCCAGCCCAGGTGAGAGTGCCCACCTGAAGCAGCCGGGTCGTGGCCCGAAGCTCCTGCTGCAGGCGGGCCAAGGACCTCTGCACAGAGAGGATGTCCCGGTGATGCTGCAGGAGCAGTATCCTCTCGTGGTGTGAGAATGGGTGACCGTTCCGCAGGTCCTGGATCTCCCTCTGAGGCGGGCAGGGAGGGAATGTCAGCCATGAGCCCGCCTGGCACAGAGGCTCACATGGAAGGGAACCCACTGACGGATGGGGTGCGGGGGCAGCCGGCTCCGGCACTGGGCGGGGCCTCGCTTTGCCCTTCCGAAGCCCCTGTCCTTGCCCTGCTCAGCCAGGAGCCCCTGTGCACTGTGGCCGCTCTGGGGTTTGGCCAACAGGAGGCTCCAGCAGGAGGCAGGAGGGACGGTGGCATGCTCGTCCTTGGGACCTTCCCAAAGTGGGGCTGGGACAGGCTGGCTGCACCCCTGCCTCCCCTACGCAGCTCTGCCTCTCCAGCTTCTGAACTCATCCCTTTGTTAGACTGTCCCCATTGTCCTCTGTTCCCTGCTGCGTCTCTGACCTCACACCCCTCTGCAAAGCCACCTTCCTTGCCCATGCTCAGGCCTCGGCACACCCACCCTGGGAGCCCCAGGCCCCGGCGGTCAGGGGCCCTGGCCCCAATCTCCACCCCCGCATCTCCGCCTGCAACACAGGACTCCAGGTTTGGGGGCCCGTCCCCGCTGCCAGCCACCCCCAGGCCCCCAGCCAGGGCTCGATCTCAGGTGGGAGACTGGGAGAGCCTGTAGGCCTGTTCCCTGGGCCACCCTCACTGCCGTGTGATAACTGGACCCTCTCCCAGGCCCTCTTCATGGTTCACTGGTGGAGCCGCCCCCACACAGAGTGTCACTTGAATTTTCCGTCTGGGTCTCCTCCCGTTGCCCCGCCTCCCCTCTCCAGGCAGGCCACCAAGGTCAGAGATGAGACAGACATCTGAGCAGCCCTGGGCGTGGGGAGGGCTCAGCACTCCGGGGATTCTGGAGCGTGGCCACATGACCACCCAGGATTCACACCTGCCCACTGCCCGGGTCCAGCTGGACTCACCTGCTCCCGCTCAAGGTTGCTGAGGGTCTGCCGCTGCCGTTCTGCCAAGGCCACCAGCGCAGCAACGTTCCCCTCGCTGCCCAGACACCTGAGGGTGGTGGCAAGATGAACAACCTCACATCTGGCAGGTGGATGAGAAAAACCAGACGCAGCCAGCCCTGGCCAGCCAGGGGGACCTGGGTGCCCGCTCCTGCAGCAGGGCACCAGGAGGCGGCGGCCATGTGTGGGCAGATGCGGGGAGCCCTGGGGCCCCAGCCAGGCCTATCACTTTCCCCACCCCCTTTTGGGCCTGAGAGATGAAGGGAGGGCAGCACCTCCCACCCTGCCGCGGGGCCGGCGGGGAACTGGTTAGTCCCGCTGCGCTGGGCGCCCTGTGTGTTGCGGCAGTTACGTCGGGACATGGACAGGTGTCCCTGACTTTTAAGTGAACGCTCAGGTTAGAAATGGTCTGCGCAGTCGGTCACGCGAGCTGTTTGAATAGCCATGCGCGTACTTCCCGCAGAGAGAGCCGACGAGGCAGACGGCAGACAGGCAGAGACGTTCTCGGAGAGGCAGGATTCTGGGTGGCTTCAATATTTGCGTGTTTATTTTTTGCTACTTTACTGCCTTATCGTACTTTCTGCCAACACCCACTGCTATTTGGGTCTGCACAGTTGGTTTCCCAAGGGCTTCAGGACCAGGGGCGGGGCTAGGATCCCGGGGGCGGGGCCCGGGCGGGGCGGGGGCTTGCGCCCACCTTCTCTGATGCTCCAGCCAGGCCAGCTCCCAGCGCACCCGCTCCTCGAGCGCCTTCTCGCGCAGGCGCAGCAGTGCTGCCCGGTGCTGTGCGCGCAGCTCTTGCTCGCGGAGTCTCTGCTGTAACATCTGGAGCGTGAAGCAACCGAGAGCTCCGGGCTTGGCACTCCGGGGCCCTGCCCGGCTCCACTGGGGCGGTGTAGACTGGCAAGGCCGCGTCACCACTGCGTACCTTCCAGGCCACTCCTGGGACCTGCCTCTCCCGATGGGAGTGGCAAGCCCAGCCCAGGGCAGGGCAGGGCAGGAGGTCCGGGGCTCTAGGAAGCCTTCCTGGACCGCACGCCCCCACTCGTCCCTATGGCGTGCCCCTCCCCAACTGTGAGCTCCCGAGTGCAGCACAGGGTCCTCATCATTTTGACTTCGATCCCACCCAGGCCCTTGTTTGTGCTCTGGAGGGTTTGGGAGAGGCCAGGCCACCTGCTTTGTCATGTGCCACCTGGGCGGTGGGGGCCAACCCCGCCCACAGCAGCCTGTTGGACTGCCTGCCTGCTCTCACCTAACCTCCTCCTCTGCGCCCCCTCCCCCGCAGGAGGAAGGGTGGGTGATGCCCGTGGCCGGGAGAGCCGCCCCCAGCTGAGGACCCTCCGTGGAGAAGCCCTGTGTGCAGGCTCTGGGAGAGGCAGCTGAGGGAGGAATTGGGCCTCCTCTTGGCTGCCAGGACCTCCCCTGGACCCCACTCCTACGCTCCTCCCCCCAGGGGACGTCTCCCTGTACCTGGTGGATGGGGCTGTCCCCAGAACACAGCCTGGCCAGGGGACACTGGGAGAGGGCTCGGTCTGGCCTCCCTTCCTCCGTGGGCTCTGAGGACAGAAAGCAGGCTGCAGTTGGGTCGCGTAGCGGTTCTAGGGCCTTTTCTGCAGAAGGGCCTTAGAAGTAGGGTGCCTGGGGCAATTTAATGTCCCCACATACACACGGCTTCACACCAGCTCACGAGGCCGTGACAAAAGGAAGTGACTGTCTCCTTTGCCCTGTTGTGAGGTTCTGGTGTGTGAACCCACTGAGCGTGCGAAGGAGAGAGGGCTCGCGGACAGCTCAGTCCAGTCGCTTCACTTCCACCGAAGGGGAGACTGAGGCCCAGAGAGAGAGAGTCCGGCAGCAAGCAGATGGGGTGACAGCAGAGCCCGACCCCCGGCTTAGGCAGCTGCCTGGCCACTGACCACGGCTGGCCGCCCTTTGGCGGTGGAAACAGGCCCCTTACACTTCTAAACAGGCCATGTGAGCGCCCGCACTTCTGCCAAGAGAGTGTAAAGGGGACAGGGTCGTAGACTGTCCCGCGGAGAAGAGACTTTAAAAAACCAATAAACAAAAAAGCACGTGTGTGTGCAGTGTTCACACACACGCATATGAACGAAAGGTTTTCCAGACGCATCAGGCGACACTGCACACTGATCTCTGAGAGACAAAAAGCCAGTTAGGTGAGACCCCCCCAGGTGGAGGGGTGGAGCTGAGAGTCTGGGGACCCCCAGGCAGCTGGAGCTCTGGGATGGAGACTCAGAGAGGAGAGAGCCACACAGAGACACCCCGGAGAGCTGTGGGGGGGCCCCCGGCGCCTTCGGCAGTGAGCTGGTGGGTGAGTGCGCGTGGGGGAGCCCTGGTGCAGGGGAAGGGGCTTCCAGGAGGAGCAGCGGGCGGGGAGCTGTGTCTGTCTCCGCCAGCCAGTCGGCACAGCCTCGTGATTTGCGGGTCTAAGGGCAGAGTACATGCAGCTCAAAGGAACTGTCACCAGCAGAGCAGCACCAGCGGAAATGTCCACGGGGGTCCCTCAGGCCGAAGGACAATGGTGCCAGGGAAGGGGCTGGGCCCCACACAGAGGAGAGGAGAGCAGTGGGCACGGGGACGTGTGTATATGTGTGTATGTGAATGTGTGTATACACATGCACACGCACACGTACACACAGGGTCCAGCAGAAGGAGCGCCCGCTTGAGTGTGGTTGGTCGGGTGGTAATATGGGTGCAATAATTTAGTTTTAATTTGAACGTTTCACCTCCAATGTCATATGGTGCTTGAGTGTGATACTGTGATGTTACAGATTGACATGCTTACGATTTTGTCATAAAAGATTTCGTAATTAAAAAGGGGCATTTTTTAATGTGGCGGACCCTGTGTCTATGTACACACATGCAGATGCATGTACACACATGTATATGTATGCATGCATGTATACATTTTAAAAGATCGCTGAGTGTTTAAAATAACGTGTTGTGACCTTTACAAAATTGTCCAAGCACACTGCATGGAGACAGTTGCATGAAGTCCAGAAAAGGAGGCGCGGATCTACCGGACGACGAGCCTGCCGCTCCCTGTGAGGACACGGGGCGTCGCCGCGGGGGGCCGGGGGGCGGGGGTTGTTGCTAGAAACCCCACAGCGGCCACTGAGGTGACAGGGGCCGCTCCGGACTCCCAGAGCGGGCAGAGCCGGGAGGAGGAGGGAGCGGGGGAGGGCAGCACCAAAGGGAACAAGTAGCGACAGGACGCATTAAGTGTGCGTGTGTGAGCCACCAACCAAAAGGCGGAGGTTGCCAGACTGGGTGAGAAAAAACTGAGCAAGATCTGAGGATGTGCCGCCCACGAGAACCGCGCGGGGAAGGCAGCGGCACAAATAAGTGGAAAGGATGGGAGGGGCGTGCCACCTGACGCATGCGGGGGGCGGGGGCGCGTGGAGGGGAGGTCAGCACCAGATGAAAGCGGCTGCGGAGCACAGTGTATGGCCAGGTAAAGGGTCATCCCGCGATGACACAGTGGCACAGGGGTCAGGTCGCCAGGAGCACCAGATAATCCTACACGTTCCGAACACCAAGTACGTGAAGGGGAAACTGAGAGCCCAACTGAGAACCCGCCGGGGGAAAATGGGCGGGGCCCCAGCAGGGGGGGCAGGGGCGGGGCTGGCCAAGTGCCCCTCCCTCGGGGATTGATGGGAAACCCAGGCTGCATATTTACTGCCAGCACACCAGAGGGGGCTCAGGGAAAACTCTCGAAGGGACGGGAGGGCACATTGGTGGGCCTGGGAAACGTGGGGCTCCCTGTTCCCAGAGGGGCTGCGACCAGGCTCTGGGGAGATGGCAAGGGCCACCTGGGAGGTCCACCGGGAGCCGGGCGGGCAGAGCTGAGGCTCTGCGGGTCCCAGAGCAGGGGGAACAGGGCTGGACGACGCCACGCTCTTCCTTACTCAGCCACGGCCACACTGTTGAGCTCTCTCACCCAGCGTCCACTGAAAACTTTCCTACTGTCCCCAGGCCCACTGTCCCCAGGTGTGTGGGTGGCGATGGTGTCCTGGCTCCGAGGATGTCCGGCTTGCCCCTACGAGCAGGCGCAGTGTTCCCTGGTTGTCACTCACAGCTCTGGCATTAGGCAGACTTAGTTCCAAATCCCGGTGGCCCCTCACTGTGTGGCCTCGGGGATGTCACTCCGTCCCTCTGGGCCTCTCTGCGGTGGGCCTAACTCGGTCCCCGCCTGGGGTCCACGCAGGGAATGTGCTCTGCCTGCAGTGTGGCTGGTCTTGAGGACCGTCTCACCTGCAGAGGCTGACCGGCCGGCCCGCCTCCCCCGTTTGTCCTTGGAGCCCCGGGGGGGCACTGCAGCATCTCTGCCCAGGGAAGGCTGTGACCTGCCAGGGGAGAAAGCGCTGGGGACTCAGCTGGGGCAGCACCAGCACCCTTGCCTCTCCAAGACCCCCCACTCAGCTCCCACGTAAGGCAGGCGCCCCGGTCCCCAGGCGTGGGCGCACCTCAGTCTGGCTGTCACAGCGCTCTGAGAGGTCTTCGGATCTGGGTCCCCACACACCTGCAGCCCCTCCAGCTCTGAAGCTGCTCCCAGGCTGCCCTGGGCTGCATGGTTCCCCATCAGCCTCTGCGAGGAGAGGCGTGCGGGTGGAGGATAGGCAGGAAGGAGCCGAGCCCGGGAGCGTCTCTGACCATGGGAGCCCCCACGCGGGGCAGCTCCTTCCCTGCCCCCAGGAGAGGGCTGGGTGAGGGAAGGGGCCAGGTGTCCAGCTGACACAGAGTGTGGCCAGGGCCGGAGCCTCCCCTCATGAAGTCACCTGAGGAGCGGCAGTCACCCAGCAGGTGCCATGCTGGCGGCGGGAAGAGGGAGAGGGGGAAGGGAAACGGCCAGGTGTGTCTGCTGTGTGGGTCTGGGGCACCTGACAGCGTGCACCCCCCCACATGTGTGCGCATGTGCACACAGACACACATGTGCGTGCTCCTTGGGTTTGCTTACTCCCTAGGAACACCCCCTAAGTGTGCTCTATGACAGCATCCCACTAACAGTCCCCAGACCAAAGACCCAGAGAAGAGTCACTTCCAAGAAGGCTCATATTGTCCGACCAGACCACAGACATCAGCCCCTGCCCCCCGCCCGGCCTTCGCCCTGCCGGCCCCGGCTGGGTGCCCTGTGCACCACCCCCACCAGCCAGCACCGCGCATCTGCCAGGGCTAAAGGGTGCGGCCGCTAAAGGGTGCGGGCACAGAGGTTCGGGCCCCTTCCCTACCCTTCCCTTCCCTT
>PVJI01025693.1:0-20592 GCA_004026765.1 Micronycteris hirsuta | reverse complement strand
CTGGGATTATACCCTAAGAATCCTGAAAAACCAATTCAAAAGAACCTTTGCACTCCTATGTTCATAGCAGCACAATTCACAATAGCTAAGTGCTGGAAACAACCTAAGTGCCCATCTACAAATGAATGGATCAAGAAACTATGGTACATTTACACAATGGAATTCTATGCAGCAGAAAGGAAGAAGGAGCTTATACCCTTTGCAACAGCATGGGTGGAACTGGAGAACATTATGCTAAGTGAAGTAAGCCAGGCAGTGAGGGACAAATACCATATGATCTCACCTTTAACCGGAACATAACCAACAAGAGTAGAAAGCAAGCAAAACATAACCAAAGACATTGAAAGTAAGAACAGTCTAACAATAGACAGGGGAGAGCGGGGAGGGGACAATGGGCAGAAAGGTTTTCAGGAATCACTGTAGAGGACACATGGACAGAACTAAGGGGGAGGAGGGAGGCTAGGGGGGAGGTGGGGCTGGAGGGGAAGGGAGGGGAGAGGATGCAAATAAATGTAATTGAACAAAAAATAAAATAAAAAAAATATTGATATAAAGAAAAAAAAGGAAACAGGAGGGAGAAAAGTTTTGTTTATGTAAATAGTCAAGTTCTTTTCCTCTTAAGCTGTTGGAAACATTTTACTGCCATATGTAAGTATTGTGATGTCATGCAGACACAGCATCATTTTAAGTATCTATTTTCTTTATAGGACATGCCATATATCACATCTTTAAAGAGAGAACCAGTACTTGGAATATTCAACTTTATTCATTTTTTAATTTTTTTAGAGATTTTATTTATTCATTTTTTACAGAGGGGAGAAGGGAGGGAGAAAGAGAGGGAGAAAATCATCAATGTGTGGTTGTTTCACATGCTCCCCCCACTGGGGGACTGGCCCACAACCCAGGCATGTGCCCTGACTAGGAATTGAACTGGCAACCCTTTGATTCACAGGCCAGCACTCAATCCACAGAGCCACACCAGCCAGAGCTGTACATCCAATTTTAAAATTAAGTGATATGGAATTGAACCTCAGGTTTTTACCCCATTTCTTATTGCTCATAGGTTAAATATTTTTTAAGTATGAATCAGACTAGCTTGCTCTACTTCTTACTACTTTTAACGAAAGCATGTTTAGAAATAGGAATAAGAGGGGAGAGTTTAATGGAAAAAATCTCTGTTAAGGACCCAAGAGTCAATAAAAATCCTCACTTAACTAACAAGCAGCTGCCTTAACTTTGAAAGCATTTATTCAAGTTTTTTTTTTTTTTTTTTTTTTGTCTCACAGTAAGTTGTAGAGGAGATCAACAGACTCTCATATTTTCTGTGGTAAATCAAGGTGCTGGGACATTAACCATGAAAATGATTTTAAATCATCCATTTCATGAATAAAATATGGGAAGTAATACTCTGTTGTTTAAAAGGTTCTAAAACAGAAATCTGCAGCTTAATTTGAACAGAAGAGGAAGTTCTGAATTGACCTTGTAATTAATTCTCTTTTGTGAATTTGAAGTTTCTGCTGTTCTCTCATTTGAAATGTAATTTTATTCTCCCCTCCATATGAAAGACTTAAAGCTCCTGGAATTTAAATATAGGAAAGTAATAGAACCATTAAGTTCTGTTAAAGATGATTGCTAAGACAAATGCTTAATTATTATAAAAAAATTATATTTTTGTTCATCTACAAACTATATAAGGGTGTATGTATATTCTTAAATTTTTCCAGAAGGTTGCTGTTTAAAACAAAATTTAGTCAGAATAGTTCAGAAATAACCTGTATAGTTCTTTTAAAAATCATGTTAAAATTTGCCAGTTAGTGTTTGCAATTTTTTTGTACTATTGTTTTCTAATGCATTTCAAAAATAGTAGATCACAATTCTCAGCTCTTTAATTAAAGGCATCATATGGTAAATACAGGAAGAATGCAATCTCTGTATGTTGTATCTGCATATACATAATACATAAACTATGTGAATATAGATAATATATGATTATATGCTGTGATAAAAATACTCTATTTTTTAGTTACTTTATAATAGCAGTAAGAGTCACAAATGATTTAATTTGTCAGATTAATTAAGTATAAAGGACCATTGACTTAGACTTGGTTGGAAATTCACATATAGTAATAAAATTATCAGACAATTAAAAAACATTTACTCTTTTTTATCTACTTGAATTAGAAGCATACCTCAGAGATGTTATGGGTTTGGTTTCAGACAACCACAATACAGTGATTATTGCAATAAAGTGAGTCACATATTTTTTTTGGTTTCTTAGTACATATTAAAAGTTATGTTTATACTGTCCTGTAGTCTATTAAGTATGCCTTAAGAGCAATATGTCTAAAAATGTACATAACTTAGTTAAGAGAATACTTTATTGCTACAACATACTAACCATGATCTGAGACTTCAGCAAGTGAATCTTTGTTTCTGGTGGAGGGACTTGCCTTGTTGTTGATGTTGATACAAATCTTCAATTTGTAAAAATAACAGTAACAATATAGTATCTTTGAAGTATGGTAAAGCAAAGTATAATACGAGGTATGCATATAATTTATTTGAAGTCTAGCTGTTGCAAGCAAATGTTTCATGATACAGTGTTTCCCATAAGCCAGATTCCAGCATTTGCCATGAACCAGAGGTGCCAAGACACCTATATGGTCACCAGACCTGCAGGCAACACCAGCACGAAGGAATAACTGAATCAACACAGGTGAGTATGCTATTCACTCAGCTTTTATTAATGCAGATTCAATCCAAAACTGTAGCAATCTAATAACCATAATAATCACTTAGAAATAATCAACAATAACATTACACACAAGAGAATTGGGAGATAACAAATCCAAGTCCCAAGAGTCCAGATCAGGTTTGTGAGGCAGCTGTCAGTGTCTTGCAAGGTAGAATCTATGGAAGCTTCAGAGTCAGCTAGAACAGGGTGGATCAGAGCAGCTGAGCACCTCTGGACCATTTCAGCTCCTCTCACTATCTCAGCTGTCAGTTGGAAGGCCTTTGCTTTCATACTTTTGTCTTGTATGATGCGATGTAGAATCAGACTTTGATTAACATGTTTTCTGACATAGCAATAACCACATCCTGATTATGTTGCTCTACTGCACGTGCACTGAGAGGGTGGTGTTACCCTTCAGGTAAGTACATATTGTCTATGTTGCTCTACTGAGCATGCTCTGAGAGAATGGTGTTTCCCTTCAGACATGCACACGCTGTCAACCATGTTGTACTGTGCATGCTCAAGGCGTATGTCACCCCTCTGAGTCATTGCTCTACTGATCATACTTTAAACATGACTTCTTAGTTAACAGGACCAATGCCATCTTAGTTTAGTCCTGCTGTCCATATTACCAAAAAATGTCAACATTGCTAACTAGATCTAAGCAGGTTTTATTTTATGTGTATCAATAACATTCAGTTTTCTTTAAGTTCTAAAGGCCAACAAATCTCCACCCAAAACAAAACAGAAAATGTTATAGAAATAAACTATAAGAACTAGAATGTGCCATATGTATTTAGGTTTTTTTAAAATATTTTCACATCATGGTTTTATTTTGAAATATATAAACACCTAAGAAAAAAGAAGTAAAAGAACAGAATCTAGTTTTGCTTCTAAATTAAAACAGGAACTACTTGCTGATAATAAATTCAAAGCATATAGCGTTTTGTTTGATGTGACTCTCTCCACAGTAATCTCTATGGAAATTAAAAGAGAGGTGTTTCTGAATCAAATAATTTTATCTACTTTAGAAAGGATACAACAATCATTCAGTTACTCAATGAAACGCCATAGTCCTTTGTCCTTTCCCATTTGGCTTTTGGCATCTTTGCTTCATCAATTAATTGCCCCTAAGCTGCACTCAATAACATCTTCTTCTCTCCTCAGTAAGTAAATGACATATGCCATCTGTCCATCCAAAGGAATAACAGCTTTGTGTTTATTTATTTGAACTTAACATATCTTCGTAGTTAAAATGGTGGCATTTCAGGTATATTTATATTCTTCTGGTCCAGAGAAATATGTGCAAAGTTAAAAAATATATATCTTGTATAAGAATTTTGTTCTGCTAAAAGAAGCATTCTTATTTGGATGCAAGGTGGTTTTATAGCTTTCAGTCACTGAATAGTCCTCAAGAAGTCATATCTATATTTAACTCTTCCACATCCCTATACTTCAGTCTACTTGTGGCCTATGGGGGCATTTGTTTGAATGCATGTATAGATAAATAAAAATATATATCATATATATATATATATATATATATATATATATATATATATATATATATAAAAGAGAGAGTCAGATCAATTTAAGAAACAGAGGCTAACAAGAAGAGTCTCCCAAACAATGGGAAGACAAAGAAACAACCCCCAAATGAAAGGAAAGGATGAAGCCCCAGAAAGAATGATAAATGAAACAGAGGCAAGTGAACTATCAGATATTGAGTTCACAGCACTGGTTATCAGGAAGCTCAGTGAGCTCACAAAGAATAACCAGAACTACCGAGAAACTGCAATGAACTCACCACAAACTGTATCAACATGAAAAAGAAAATAGAAACTATCAACAAACGCCTAGAGGAAGTGAAGAATACAATTTCTGAACTGAAGAACATAGTAGAAGGAATCAAAAGCAGGCTTGATGAAGCAAAGAATCAGATCAGTGAGCTGGAAGACAAGGTAGAAAAAAACACCCAGAAAGAGAAAAAAAGTAAAAGCATCTCAGAAAGAACGAAGAGGGATTAAGGGAAACACAGGGCAACATGAAATGTAATAATATTCATATAATAGGGATACCAGAAGGAGAAGAAGAGCAAGGGATGGAAAACATGGTTGAAAAAGTAATGATGGAAAGCTTCCCTAATCTGATGAGAGAAAAAGTCACACAAATCCAGGAAACACAGAGAGTCTCAATCAAGAGGAACCCAAAGAGGCCCACTTCAAGACACATTATAATTAAAATGTCAAAATTCCAAGACAAAGAGAGATGCTTAAAGGCAGCAAGGGAAAAAGAGGAAATAACATACAAGGGAGCCCCAATAAGGTTAGCAGCTGACTTCTCACAGGAAATACTCCAAGCCAGAAGAGAATGACAAGAAATATTCTAAGTAATGAGAACCAGAGGCCTGCAACCAAGGCTACTTTACCCATCAAGGCTCTTGATCAAGATAGAAGACCATATACCAACATTCCCAGACAAAAGAAGTCTAAAAAAAAATACACCTCCACCAAACCAGCTATGTCAGAGATGCTAAAAGGACTGCTTTAAGGAAAGGAAGGAAATGAGAGAGAGAGAGAGAGGAACACAGGTACAAAAAATGACAATGAATAAGTACCTATTAATAATAACCTTAAATGTTAATGGAGTAAATGCTCCAATCAAAAGACATAGACTAGCTGAATGGATAAGAAAGCATGATCCACACATATGTTGCCTACAAGAGACCCACCTCAGGACAAAAGACCTACACAGACTGAAAGTGAAGGGCTGGAAACAAATTTTCCAAGCAAACGGACAGGAAAAAAGCCAGGGTAGCAATACTCATATCAGACAAAATAGACTTCAGAAAAAGGGCCATAAAGAGAGACCCAGAAGGACACTTTATAATACTCAAGGGAAGAATCCACCAAGAAGACATAGACATTGTAGATATATATGCACCCAACATAGCAGCATCCAAATTCATAAGAAAATCTTGTAGGACTTCAAAAAGATATGGGCAACAACACAATTATAGTAGGGGATTTTAACACCCCACTGTCAAAAATGGACTGATCTCCCAAACAAAATACCAAGAAAGATATTGTGGCATTGAACAATGCCCTGATATATAGAGAACCTTTTACCCCAAAGAAGCTAAATACATATTCTTTTCAATGCACATGGAACATTTTCAAAGATATACTGTATGATAGGACACAAAACAAGCCTCAAGAAATTTGAGAAAACTGAAATCATAACAAGTATTTTCTCCGACCACAAGGGACTGAAATTTGAAACCAACCCAAAGGAAAAAACCCAAAACACTCAAAATCATGGAGATTGAATAGCATGCTATTAAACAATGAATGGGTCAAGGACAAGATTAGGGAAGAATTCAAAAAGTTCCTCAAAACAAATGAAAATGAACTTACAACAACACAAAACTTATGGAACACAGCAAAGGCAGTCCTGAGAGGGAAGTTCATAGTGATACAGGCCTACCTAAAAAAATAGAAATATTTCAAACAAACAACCTAACCCTATGCATACAAGAACTCAAGCAACAACAACAAAGACAACCCAAAGCAGTAGAAGGAAGGAAATAACCAAGATCAGAGGAGAATTAAATGACATAGAGATGAAAAGCACAATTCTAAGGATCAATGAATCCAGGAGCTGGTTCTTTGAAAAGATAAACAAAATAGACAAGCCTTTAACCAGATTGATCAAGAAAAAAAGAGAGAGGACCCAAATAAACTCAATCAGAAATGAAAGAGGAGAGATTACATCTGATGCCACAGAAATACAAACGATTGTAAGAAACTACTACGAAAACTGTATGCCAAGAAATTTGAAAACCTAGGAGAAATGGACAAATTTCTAGAAAAAATATAGTCTTCCAAAACTCAATGAAGAAGAAGCAGAAAGCCTGAACAGACCAATAACAGCAGATGAAATTGAAGCAGTAATCAGAAAGCTTCCGACACGCAAAAGCCCGGGACCAGAGGGTTTCATAGTAGAATTCTACAAAGCATTTAAGGAAGAGCTAACCCCTATTCTTCACAGACTATTCCAAAAAATCCAAAATGATGGAAGACTCCCAAACTCTTTTTATGAAACCAGCATCGTCCTAATCCCAAAACCAGATAAAGACACAACAAATAAAGAAAACTTCAGACCAATATCGCTGATGAACATAGACACTGAAATCCTCAACAGAATATTGGTAAACCACACCCAGCGATACACTAAAAAGATCATACACCATGACCAAGTGGGATTTTTTCAGGGATGCAAGGATGGTACAATATTCACAAATCAATAAATGTGATACATCTCATAAACAAAACAAAGACAAAAATCACATGATCATATTAATAGATGAAGGAAAAGCACTCGATAAGGTACAGCACCCATTTATAATAAAAACACTCAGTAAAGTGGGAATAGAAGGAGCATTCCTCAACATAATAAAGGCCATATATGAGAGACCTATAGCCAACATCATATTCAATGGGCAAAAACTAAAATCTTTCCCACTAAGATCAGGAACAAGACAAGGTTGTCCACTATCATCACTTCTATTCAACATAGTATTGGAAGTTTTAGCTACAGCAATGAGACAAAAAGAGGGAATAAAAGGCACTCAAATTGGAAAGGAAGAAACAAAACTGTCATTGTTTGTAGATGACATGATAGTGTACATAGAAAATCCTATAAACTCCTCTAAAAAATTACTCAACATAATAAATGAATTTGACAAAACAGTGGGATACAAAGTCAATATCCTGAAGTCAAAGGCATTTTTGTATACCAGCAATGAAACAGCAGACGCAGAAATCAGGATAAAAGTCCCTTTTGATATAGCAACAAAAAAATAAAATAAAATACCTAGGAATAAACATAACCAAGGTAGTAAAAGACCTGTACTCAGAAAACTACACAACACTGAAGAAAGAAATCATGGAAGACACAAACAAATGGAAACATTACCATGCTCATGGATCAGAAGAATCAACATCATCGAAATGTCCATACTACCCAAAGTAATTTATAGATACAATGCAATCCCTATCAAAGTACCAATGGCATATTTCACAGATATAGAACAAACTCTTCATAAATTTATATGGAACCATAAACAACCCTGAATATCTGCAGCTATTTTGAGAAAGAACTAAGTAGGGGGGATTACAGTACCTGATATCAAACTGTATCACAAGGCCATTGTAATCATAACAGTCTGGTACTTGGATAAAACCAGATAGACCAATGGAACAGAATAGAGAGCCCAGCAATAAACCCAAGTCTCCATGGCCAATTAATGTTTGACAAAGGGGGCAGCAGCATAAAATGGAGTAAAAATAACCTCTTTAACAAATGGTGTTGGGAGATCTGGACAGCTACATGCAAAAAAATGAAACTTGAGAACCAACTTACACCATATACAAAAATAAATTCAAGGTGGATAAAAGTCCTAAATATAAGTCATGACACCATAAAAGTCCTAGAGGAAAACATCGGTAGGAAAATCCCAGGCATTCCATGCAGCACCATCTTCACTGATATGTCCCCTAGAGCAAGGGACATAAAGGAAAGAATAAATGGAATCTCATCAAAATAAAAAGTTTCTGCACAGCTAAAGAAAACAGTATTAAAATAAAAAGGGAATGAACTATATGGGAAAACATATTTGCCAATGATCAGACAAGTGTCTGATCTCAAAAATATATAAATGACTCATATGACTCCTCTCCAGGAAGACAAAAAACCCAATTAAAAAGTGGGCAAATTATTTGAACAGACACTTCTCCAAGGAGGACACACAGAGGGCCCAGAGACATATGAAAAGATACTCAACATCAGCAGCCATCAGAGCGATGTTAAGTAAACCACAATGAGATACCACCTCACACCAGTCAGAATGGCCATCATAAACAAATAAATTGATAAGTGTTGGAGAGGATGCAGGGAAAAGGGAACTCTAGTTCACTGTTGGTTGGAATGCAGACTGGTGATGCCACTGTGGAAAACAATATGGAATTTTCTCAGAAAACTAAAAATGGAACTGCCTTTTGACCCAGCAATTCCACTGCTGGGATTATACCCTAAGAGCCCTGAAACACCAATCCAAAAGAACATATGCACCCCAATGTTCACAGCAGCACAATTTACAATAGCCAAGTGCTGGAAGTAACCTAAGTGCCCATCAGCAAATGAGTGGATCAAGAAACTATGGTACATTTACACAATGGAATTCTATGCAACAGAGAAGAAGAAGGAGCTTATACCCTTTGCAACAGCATGGATGGAACTGGAGAGCATTATGCTCAGCAAAATAAGCCAGGTGGTGAGGGACAAATACCATATGATCTCACCTTTAACAGGAACATAATCAACAAAATAAAAATGCAAGCAAAATATAAGCAAAGATATTGAAATTAAGAACAGCAGTCAGAGGGGAAGAGGGAGGGGAATGTGGGGAGAAGGTTTTCAGGAACTACTGTGGAGGACACATGGACCAAACTAAGGGGGAGTGTGGGAGCAAGGGAGGGAGGTGATTTGGGATAGGGTGAGGAGTAGGAGAGGGGAGAAAATGCAGACAATTCTAATTGAAGAACAATAAAGTAATTAAAAAATAATAAAATAAAAATAGAGAGAGTCACAATGCAAGAGTGACAGAGCAAGAAAGAAATACAGCACATATTATAGAAAGAACAATATAAAAAGGAAGAGAATGAAATAGAGAAGTCTATAAGATATGAACACAAAGGGACAGAAATGAAGACAAAGACAGAAAAAGAGACTCATGATTATGTATATGTACATGAACAGATGCAAGCACAGAAATCAGTTAAATTTTAAGTTAGAACTGAATGCCTATAATAGCATTTCTAAAGTACAGTTTTATTTTATTGCTTAATTTTATTTTATGTATTTTCTTTTTTATTATATTTTATTCATTGTGCTACTACAGTTGTCCCAATTTTCCCCCCTTTTCCCCCCTCCACCCAGCATACCCTACTCCATCAAGCAATCCCACAGCATTGTTTTTGTTTGTGGGTCCTGTGTAAAAGTTCTTTATCCACTCCATTTCCTATAGAGTAGTTTATATCCCTATGGCTATTCTGTAATTACCTACTTGTACTTCTTAATCCCCTCACCTCTTCACCCATTCCCCTAAATGCCCCTCCCATCTGACAACCATCAAAACGTTCTCCATATTCATGATTCTGTCTTTATTCTTCTTTTTATTTAGTTAGCAGTTTAGATTCAATTGTTGATACATATGCATTTATTGCCATTTTATTGTTCATAATTGATATTCTTTTTCTTAAATCGGTTCCTTTAACATTTTATATAATAATGCCTTGGTGATGATGAACTTCTTTAATATTTTCTTGTCTGGGAAGCTTATTATCTGCTCTTTATCATTCTATTCTAAATGACATCTTTGCTGGTTAGAGCAATCTTGGCTGTAGGTCTCTGCTTTTTATGACTTTGAATATTTCTTGTCAGTCTATTCTAACCTGTAAAGTGTCTTTTTAGAAATCAGCTAACACTCTTCCAGAAACTCTCCTGTAGGTAACTAACTGCTTTTCTCTTGCTGCTTTTAAGATTCTCTCTGTTTATTCAAACTTTTATTTTAATTATGGTGTGTCTTTGAGCCTCTTTGCATCTATCATGTTTGGGACTCTGTATCTATCTTGTTTGGGGCTCTCTGTATTTCCTTGATTTGAATGCCTGAAATAGGCATTCAAATTAGGAAATTTTTTAATTTCACTATTTTATTTTCAAATACATTTCCAATGTCAAATTTCAAATACAATTTCAAATATATTTTTCAAATACATTTCTAATTTCAAATACATTTTTTGTTCTTTCTCTTCTCCTTCTGGCACCCCTATGATGTAAATGTTGGAATACTTATAGTTGTCCCTGAGGCTGCTTGTACTATACCTGATTTTGGTGGGGGATCATTTTTTTTTCTTATTCTTATGCTTGGTTGCTTTTCTTGTTTTGGGTTTTCTTTTTTTTTTTCTTCCTTATGTTCAAAATTATTGATTTGATTTCATTCTTGGCTTCATTCACTCTACTGTTATTTCCCTGTAAATTGTTCTTATTTCCTTTAGTGTATCCTTCACTAAAGTCTCAGTTACGGCATCTGCCTGTCAGCTCTGTGGCTCTGACTGCCTTTCTGCCTTAGTGAAACCTGTCCCCCAGCTCTTGCCTTGATGCCAGACACTTTGTTTCCTCCCTCTATGCTACCGGTGCCTTTCAAGATGCTATCCTAGTGTTGGAACTCAAAGAGAGTCAGTCTGAGTAATTCTGTGTGTGGATTCTTTAAGAAGAACTACTTGGGACTCTGGAAGTTTCTTTCACTGACTCAATCCTTCTTGGTTTGTGCAGCCAGAATTTACAGGAACTTATTATCCTGGCACTGGAACCTTGGACTGTGGGGCCTGGTGGGGCTGGGACTCTTTGCTCCCAAGATATTCCTCCTTAATTTTTATCCATCACACATGGATGTGGGACCAGCCTGTTCCACATCTCTGCCCCTCCTACCAGTCTGGATGGATGTGGTTTCTTTAATTCCATAGTTGTCAGATTTCCATTCAACTTGGTTTCTGGTGATTCTAAGTCATGGTTGTTCTATAATTTCATTGTTATTTTGATGCGGTTGTGTGAGGAGGCAAGCCATGTTTACCTATGCTGCCATGTTGACTGGCCGTCCCTCTAAGGTATAGTTTTAAATAATACTATAATAAAATATGCTGTGGAATGCTGAGGATTAGTCATTCACTAAACTTAGGGATGCCATTCCTAACTGGTACAATGACTGAAATTAGTTGTTCAGACTTAAAAGACTATGCAAACTCAACACAGAAGTGTGAATCCATACTTCTCAATCTGGCTCTTCACTGGTGCCATGCGGCCTACATTAGAGACTTCCTCTGATTCTTCTCAGGGGAAGCTTCTCATCTTTAGGTTCATACCAATACAAAGCCTATATGCCTTCCCTTCTACATCGTGTTCCAGGGAAACAGGACTCCAGAATTCCCTAAGTAAAAGGCCCTGGTACACTTCTAAGACGTGCAATGGTTCTGTCCTTTGTCCATCCTGTCAAGGGCTGACCATGTCATGTCTGTTGTGCACACCCCTGATCCCAAGAGCAGCTCAAGAAGTAGCCACAACATGTATCTATACTCTGGTGGGGTGGGTGTCCATATAAGTGTGTCACAGAATAAAGTTGGGGTGAGAGCAGAAGAGGAGCAGGGGGAAATCTTCGGATGGAGTGGTGATTCACTCCATGATGTTATATTTTTGTGAAAAGTCATGAGTCCTCAAATTCAACATGTGAACTTGACCTTTTGAATCCTAAGGATGCCTTACATATCAAGGGAGGATAATCAAACATCTCTTACTGAAAATGTGATTACTTAATGCAGAACTTTAGAATATTTGAAATATTGCATATGAGCTTTTACTTGTTCCCTTACCCTGGCCTGAAAAATGAGTAGTGGGTGCACCTAGGAAGCTTAATAAAATGCCATGACATACATTACCCAGATAAGTTAATTCTGAACCTCTGGGATTGTAGGATTCTTCTAGGCAGTCCAATTTGCAAAATATTAATTTAAAATGATGGCAAAGTCACTCTTTGCAACCTCCCATGCACTGAGGAAGAGAAAAAAAATAAAACATAAGACATACCTACTTTTGTTTCCTGATATTATCACTGATTAATAAACATACATTTCTTTATAAGATATCAACTGACCAATCTAAATCAGACATTTCTTACAATGTTGTAAATATGAACCTAGTAATAAATGGCAATAACATTAATATTGAATGCAGATTGCTTAATTTATTTTCACAATAGAAAATAACACTTTAAAACTAAAGACACCCACACTGTACCGGCTCTTTCATTGTAAAAGCCACCACTTAGTTTGTAAAAAAAAACAGTTCACGCTATTTCTAAGCAAGTAAGAATCACAAGAAGAACAAAAGATCATTATCTCAATGACTAATTAATTTTCAAAAATGTTATTATGCAGATAACTGCTCAACTATAATGCTATGCTCAGCCTCAAATTGGGAAATTTCCTGGGAATTGAAAACTAAGCAATTGCAATAAAGGGAGAAAGATCAAAGATAAAATTAGGACTATCCTTACTTAACACAGTCCTAATCAGTTGCCACACAGATGACAAGAATGACTTTACTATTTAGCACTTTTAAAACACTGGTGCTGAAATATGAATATTTTTAGTAACTACCTTTTAATTGCAGGCTTGATATCTTCCTTGGAATCACATCTTCTCTAATTGAGATATTTGCATTTGGAAGTTCCTTTAAATCATTGTATGTTCAGTAATCATTTGTAAAGAAGATTACAAACAAATTTATTTGGAACGTATTCAGTCATCCTAATTAGGAGAAGTCAAGACCCTCTCAGAAAAATATGAGGCCCGGTGCCCTCTAAATGCTTCTCTTGCTCTGTCCTGTGGGAAATAACCTTGATAATGTAATCAGACTTCCTCCTTTTAAATATCAGTGAGAAGTAAAAAAATATTAATTTTGCTTGAGTAATGCTCTCCTGAGTTAATATCCATGTTAGCATTCCAATCTGCATTAGCAAAACGATAGGTTTCCATGCCTCAGATTCCTGGAGCTGCATAAGGTAAGGATTTCATAAACGTCCTCCATCTTCAATGGATGATTTTAAGCAGATTATCCCCAATATGGAGGGAGATGAGGAATTCCCACATCAGAGTGTGCCACTGAGTCAGCTTTGGATCTAGTGTGTCATCAAGATACACTCTTTTCATTGTAGACAGTGAATATTAGTTACATTATAAGTGTTGCAGTTCCTATAATTAATTGATATTTCACTTGCTTATTTTTAATATGAAAATTCTGAACCCTTTGGACAGTCATGTATTAGTTCTTTTATCTTATTTTTCAAAGATTTTATTTATTTACTTTTAGAGAGAGGGGAAGAGTGAGAGAAAGAGAGAGAGAGAGTAACATCAATGTTAGGCAGAACCATGGACTGGTTGCCTCTCCTACATTCCCAGACCAGGTACAAACCTACAACCCAGGCCTGTTCCCTTACTGGGAATCAAACCAGTGATTTTTCGGTTTGCGGTTAGCACCCAATCAACTGAGCTACTCAGATCCGAGCAGTGCTTTCATTTTAAATTTGGTGTTCAATTCATTAGTCATGTGTTTAAAAAGTTTCTTTCATTAACTCCTAATTAAGCAAACTAAATATTAACATACAATGGTCTGCCAAGTTTTTTTTTTTATTATTACACCTCTTTTCTTCATTTTTTACTTGTTTCATGTTTTCTCCCTCCCCTCCTCTCTCTCTCATTCTCTTTCCCCTCCCCTCTCTTTCCTTCCTTTCTTCCTTCTTTCACTCCCTCCTTCTTTCCTTCCTTTCTTCCTGTCTGTAAATCTTTCATTTTTATTCTTCCTACTTGATTTATGGTATACTTCTCTCACTACACTAAAATTACAACTCCCACAAAAGGGAATTATTTCTATTTTGTTCTCAAGTGTATCATAATCACCTATAATTTTGGCACATAATAATAAATTTTAAATGTTCAAATAAGTGTTTGAAGAAATGTTTATAGGTAATTTCTCTAGGTACAATGACATGCTAAAAGCAGACTATCATAATCAGTATTGCATATGGCAGTGAATATAAAAAGCATGAAGTTTTCATGTTATATTACCAGGTGATACTATTTTGAACAAACAGTTCAAAAATTAATCAAACAATATCAATAATCTGTAAGTATGAGATATTTCCTAAATATTACTTATGATGCTGAGTTTTTAGAAACAACTGCTAAAGCAATAATTTTTTAAACACTAAGTAGAAATAGAAATAATTGAGTACATCAGAATGTTAGCCTTAAATGGAGAGTATTTTTGCAGTCATTAAAACTATATTTACATAACAGAGAAAATAGTGCAGAATGGGGCTTGCTTTCTTGTTACATGAATAAAACAGAGCATGTAATTTTATTTACTGGATGATTGCAACTATAAAAGTTTGCAGTGAGAAAAAAACTAGATAACATTAAATAAAATATAAATGGGAGGGTGTTTGTATCTTTGTTGTTTTCTAAGAGAATATGGAAAATTTTTAGTACATTTCCATGTTTTATATGTTTGATTTTTGAATTTTTCATTCTGAAAATGAATTGAACAAATTTATTTAACAAAAAACTAAATGGAATGGGATCTATAATGGTTCATAAAACAATGGTTAAAATAGAATGAGAAGTTGAATTCTCCATGGATTGAGGAAAATAAAACTAAGATCACTGTATTTTGAACATAGACTTTATGGCACTACCAGGTTTAAAAGAAAAAGGAAAATTGTATCTGTTAAACTAAGATACTCAAGATTTAAAGCAGCAGTCTTCAAACTGTTTATTTTTTACGTATTTTTATTTTTTAGTTATATTTTGTTGTAAATTATAAATAGCAATTGAGTTTCCAGATGAAAATTTTACAACCTTAAGAGAATAAGTTTGCGATGCTTCCACAGGTAACACAGATAGCCGGCGTAGAGAAGAAAATGAATTTTAGTTGTTAATTAATCCAAAGTCTAGGTTTTTGCCTATTATTCTACCAGTACAATACCCTTATTCTCAATTCACATGTAGCGGAGAAGAAGACTGTGTCAGGTGTGTGTGAATAGAGGAACAATGAATCTTACTGTTCCGCGTATGTCCTGGAGTTTCATGGGAAAGGCTGCTTTCATTAAAGCAGGGCTTGGAGCCTAACTGCTATAATTTTGCACCCAGATCTGACAACTCTATTGCTCAAGAACAGCAACAAAAATTCATTGTCCACCAGCTATTTGTCATCAAGTCCTGATAAGAACATAATCTTTCATGTCCCTTTTGAAAATAACCACAATGAAAAAAATGAAAGTAACCACAATGAATCCCTTTTTAAATATCCATAGTTTGTTTTAATAATGACCTGGTTTTATTATCCATGCTTTAATTTTATCCTGGATCATTGAGAATATTTTGGTAGTTCTACTTGATTGGAATATATGGTACATTAAAAAAAATAATAAGAAATAAGGTTGGGATTGAGAAAAGAAATCAGAGCCTCATTCATAAAGAATTACAAATGCCATTTTGAAATAGTTGGTTAATATTATAGAAAAAACTTAAAAAATTGGTGACTCACAGGTAGTGGGTGATGAGAGAAAGGCAATGTCCATATTTTATGAAAACTTTAGTTTCTATAGTAAGAAGCATAGGGTCATTGGAGTGCTCAAAAAGGGAAAACCCAGAAAGGAAGAAATATGTAGCATTAGAGGGATGATATTGCCTCTATGTACAACAAACAGTATCCTAGGGCATAATAAAAATGTGTCAGGGAGATCCAAGATGCTCACATGTTTCTTGTCATAGACCCCCAATCAATTTCATTTTTTTCTTTCTTATTATTTAACTGCACCTACTTTCCCCTCTGCCAACTTCATTTTTCTATTTGGCTCTTGAAATACATGTATTTGGCTCTTATGGTACAGAATATATACATAATACCAGAATAAATTCATTAGGGAAATTAGATTCTAAATTTACAGGACTTGATGTATTTCTGAGTGTTTTTTTTCCTTAAAGAAAGAAAAAAAGAAGACAGCTTAAAATATACAATATGACTGATTTACATTAAATAGTAGGATAATACCAGATATCGCATAATGACTCACAAAAATACAATAGATGTATTTATATATGTTATCACTAGAGATTTGCAAATGCATTACAGATTGAATCAGAGTGGTATGCTTTAAAACAATCTAAAAGTTTTTATCCTAACACTTAAAAACTGCCACTACCCCACAATACAAACCCCTGTTTCCAGGTAGATCTGCCTTGTGCTTATTGATTTTTTGCCTTTCTTATCTCTCCAAGTCTACAGTTTCAGTATAATTGCTAGCTTCAGAAATATTCTTAGTTCCAATACTCTAATTTACATAATTTTGGGGCCATATATTCTGCTACCCAAGAAGTATCACAACCAATATTTTGCACAAATCTGAGTCATCTTAAGCAATTCTAGTGTGTCTTTCATTTTATTTTCACAATTTATAGTGTGGAAAGTCCTCCCTATGTTCCTGGATAAAAATCCAGATAGTTCTATGGTTTTTCTGATAACTCTTACTTGGCAAAATTTTCTTTGGTTATTTAAGAAACATTTACAAAAAATATCAAATTGGTACTTAGAATATCCATCCCTAGGAAATAGTCAAACATAGTTTCTTTCAAAATTGAATCTGCCCCAATCCCTCCAACTCCAGCTTTCTTTGGACTGGCTGCCTGCAGCCTGGGAAGGAGCTGTACCTAGCTCCCTCACCCATGCTCATCACCTCCCTCCTCACTCATTGGATACCATTTCTAATTATTTAGGTGTTAAGTAATATGCATAGATGAGAGAAAATATTAGCAAAAAAGTCTTACTTTACAAATATCATGGCTAAATACTGACCTTTAAGTTTCTGGTAGCTACTCACATATATAACTATGTAACCCCCATTGCCAGGACAGTCTCACCTGCTGCTTTTGTTATAATCAGTGTGTGATTTTTCTGGTTTATCATCTACTCCCTTCTGAGTCTCTAGGGTTATATCTTCATAACTCTGGGATGAGGGTTGTACACCATTTTAGGTAGTCCTATTCAACAGATTTAAGATGACTTAATTCTTGATCTCTCTCAGTTTGGACAGCTCACATATCCTATGCCCTGGCAAAACTCTGGTGAAACAAAACAAACCAAGTCAGGAAGCTGCCTTTTACTTATATCCACTATCATGTCCAATGGTGTTATTTGCCTTTGAGAGTTTTCAGGCAGAAGTTCAAATAACACCTGTGGTGGTTAGTTCCGTGTGTCAACTTGAATAGGCTATAGTGCCCAGTTATTCAATCAAACATTTATCTAGATGTTACTGTGAAGGTATTTTGTAGATGTAATTAACATTTAGAATCATTTGACTTTAAGTAAAAGAGCTTGTCCTTGATAATGTGAGTGGGCCCGATGCAATCACGTGAAGTCTTTAAGAGTGATGACTGAGGTTTTCCAGAAAAGAGATATTATACTTCAACACCAGAACATCAACTCTTGCCTGAGTTTCCAGACTGTTAGACAGCCCTATAGATTTCAGAATTTCCAGGATCCACAATCACGTTAGCCAATCTCTCAATATATCTTTATCTATTATATCTATTTATTTAACCATATTCATATCTATATTTATAGATATCTATATTATAGGAGAACCATGGATGATACACCCTCATCCCATACCCTCAACTACAGGAGACAGGTTTCGAACTTTAGGAATGATCCCACTGAAGCCTCTCTCACTTAGCTTACATTGAGAGGCATAAGGCCCACACACTCATCCTCCTTGAAAAGCTCAGAATATACAACAAACAAATGTTTTTTTAAAGCACCCTTCTTTATATTATAACTTTTTTATACCTTGTTACAAGAACCCATCAACTGATTCACAAGCCCTTAGAAAATTTTCAATTCGAAAAGATACCTCCTTGTACTTCATGTTTCTTCATAAAAACTTAATTTCCCCATCTTTAAATTTGATACCTGATTAATATAAACATGCAACAAGGAATTAAGAAATAAGTTATCCATATATTATGATGTGACCCATCACATATATATTGCACAATCTATGGCACTATCTGTGGAACTTGAAAGTATGGAACTTTCGAGGAGCATGCAATGCTTTTGAGGGAGACAAAATTTATAAACATTCATTCATAATGCATAAGAGTTAAGAGAAATTGAAAAAGTAATCTACAGTGACTTTTAAATGGCCATTGAAAAGATGCTATTTTTTAATGGTAGAGAGGAGGATAAAGGAGAAAGTATTTCAATTATGAAGAATAGCAGAAGTAAATGTCTGGATGGGTTAAAGTTAAAGTTGAAGGGAAAAATGAAGAAACAATCAAACAGTGAGATGGAAATAGAAGCTACATTGTGAGGGCTAGTAGAATATAAGTTTGGAATAATAGAATGAGATGGGGTAGATTTATTGTGGGTATTGATAGTTAAACAGACAAATTTGTACTTTATCTGATAAGCATCATGGTTACAGGAGCAAAGAATGGGCATTTAATGAGTTGGGAAGCTCAATTCAAGAAGAAGCCTGGTAGGATGGACAAGATTATGAAGAATAATAAAATATTGGAAGGACAACAAAGTAGGTAAAATTCTGTTGCAAAGATCTAGCTATGAGTGAAGTCTTTTGTTAACAGAAGGCCTATAGCAGGTGATAGAACTACATAATTATGCAGACTTTTAGACATGCGTTATAATTACATGTTTTTAATTGAAATAACTTAGATTGAGTCTTACTTCTGACATAAGATGTCATCCTCCAAAATGCTAGTGGGAAGTGTTGATGTTATGCATTCTCATAAAAAAAAATCCTAGAGGCCCATATATATGATAAAATATGGTAATAAAGCATAGAGATTTTTAGTTACCTATATCAAATTTAAGGCATTTGTTCCAAGTTTTTTTTTAAGTGCCTATGAATTAACCAAAACGATGTATTGCTAACATTAAAACAGAAAGTAAAGCATAATACCTGCATAAAGCATGGATGAAAGTTCTTTCTTTCTTGTCTATTTTATCAACGGGACTGTTCACCTTTTGTGAATTTTTGTCAGTTAAAACATCATGTTCTGAGAAGGAAGGGTAAGTGGGTACTTTGATTTAAGGAGAGATTTTGAAATGGTTTTTTTTAAGGGTTTTGAGAAAGTATTTACAGAAATAGATTGGATAAAATAGCAACATAAAACACAGAAGTGTCAGCAATAGCAGCTTCCTTTCTCACTCCCAGTGGTGGGAAGCACTTAGGATGATTTCTAGACAAGTGGTAAAACTCAGTAGGAAGTATGAGAGTGATCTCTACTCCACCCCACCCAAGGCATTTTATATTTTTGTAATTATACCATGTCTTTAATCTTTCTTTTTGGTGTAAGAAATTTATTTTATTTTATTTATTTTCAAAGAGAAGGGAAGGGAAGGAGAAAGAGAGGGAGAGAAATATCAATGTGTGGTTGCCTATGACATGGCCCCCACTGGGGACCTGGCCCACAGCCCAGGCATGTGCCCTGACTGGGAATCGAACTGGCGACCCTTTGATTTGCAGCCTGCGCTCAATCTACTGAGCTACACCAGCCAGGCAAGGTGCAACAAATTTTTAACACAGTATTTTTAAGATTCTTAAAAAAAATAATAATAATACATTCAGTGTAAGTTTAGACAGTCTGAAAGTAACAAACTTAGTTGTTCAACAAATGTGCTTAATACAATTAGATGATATTTATATGAAAACTTCTGCCTAGCATGGAGTAACACATATTATATATTTATTGAATAAATCAATAAAGATTTATATATAATGTGCTCAGTAATTAGAGAATATCTTTTTGTTTAACATGTAAGAAATATTTGTATTTATAAAAACAGGATTGTACTAATAAGGGAAAATATTTAAGTTTCTATACTTTTTTACTTATCTTCCCTTCATTTTGCTTGATAGTATCTTACAATCTTTTTTATAATATATTTTATTGATTATGCTATACAGTTGTCCCATTTTTTTCTTTCCCCTGTATTCCTCTCCACCCTATACTTCCCTTCCCACCATCATTCCCCCATCTTAGTTCATGTCCATTGGTCATACATATAAGTTGTTTGGCTTCTCCACTTCCCATACTACTCTTAATCTTCCCCTGTCTATTTTGTACCTACCAAGTATGCTTATTCCCTGTAATTTTTCCTCCATT
>PVJI01025692.1:0-20085 GCA_004026765.1 Micronycteris hirsuta | reverse complement strand
TATCATTTAGAATGGAAGGGCAGTTAAAGTGCTTCTCAGATAAGGTCAAGTTCAAGGAGTTGGTCATCACCCAGCCTTTATTATGTAAAATGTTAAAGGGATTTATATAAGGTATGGAGGGATATCAACAGGGGAGTGGGAAGGGGAGAGAGGGGGAAAAGGTGCAGAGAATAAGTAGCATAAATGGTAGGTAGAAAACAGACAGGGGGAGGTTAAGAATAGTACAGGAAATGTAGAAGCCAAAGAACTTATGTGTATGACCTATGGACAAAAACTAAAGGGCGGGAAATGAGGGGGGTTGGGGTGGAGGGGAATAAAGGGGGGGAAATGGGACAACTGTAATAGCATAATCAATAAAATATATTTAAATAAATAAATAAATAAAAGCTCAGACCAAAAAAAAGGCAAGATCTCTGAAATCTACAAAACTGACATCGTTTAAGAGAGTTTTGTACAACTATGAAATTCCAGCCATAAATGTAGATTTCTTATACCTTTTTCTTAAGACATGTAGTTGAAAAAGATATTCCTGAAAAGCTATGGCAATTCCTTTCCTTAAGATATTTTTGTAATGAACTATTTTTATTGAAAATGGCATATTATTTCAGTTATATATTGCTAATTAATAAATCACCCTAAAACTTAAAGACTTAAATCACAACAGTTTATTATTTCTAAGATCCTCTTGGCTGACTGACTGATTCTCCTATGGGACTCAGGTGAGCTTACTTATGTGGGTGCATTCTGCTGGTAGGTGACCTGAGGATGGGCTCAGTTGTGACAGGTGCAATTGCTGGGCCGATATCTCCATGTGGTTTTCTATCCAGGGCCCCATCAGGGAAGCATTGGAAGAGGACAAACGTCAAAGGATAAGCTCTTATTAGGCCTCTGCTAGCACTATGTTTGCTGATACCCTGTTGGCCAGAAGTCATTCAGCCAATCTCAGAGCCAACTGAGAGGGGATTGTGTAAGTGCCTGCATACTGGGAGCTTTGATTTATTTGGGGTCATTTTTGTAAATATCTATTCTAGTCCTTCTTTTGCCTCTATGTATTCACATCTCTCCTACATGCGAAATAAACTCACCCCTTCCCACGGCCCCCAGATCTCATCTGATCACTGCAGGAAGCTCAAACTCTAGGACCTATTAACGTATATGCGGCCCTAGTGCAAATGAGGTTTCACAGGTGAAATTTCTCAAAGGCAGCTCTTTGGGAGCAGCCCTTCCTAAACAATATACACCTGTGAAATAAATTAGTTGTTTTTGCCCCACACTCCCAACATACACTGGTGAAACAGGAAAGAGATAACTTCAACCAGCCACTCATATACCGAAAAGAGAGGAGCAGAGGCACACAGCAGTCGCTGACCCATAACAACTGTGCAGTCCTGCCAGTAACATGTTGTCAAGTTCCACAGCTCTGAGTAAAGGGAACATTCCCTCATGGAGACCAGTCCTCATTATTAGCTCCCTAATCCTTTATTTTCCTCTCTTGCATTTTTTGCCTTTTTAATATGATATAAATTTGCCTGAATTTGGGAGCGCTTCCTCACTGTTGTCTATAGATATTCTTTCCACCTCATCCCCTCTCTTCCCCCTTTCTGAAATTTAAATTACACAAACATTAGGTCTTCTTACTGAGTCTCACACATCTCTTGCATTTTCATTTCCTCTTTAGGACTTGTGGATTCCATATGAACATTGCTAACAATAATAGAGCTGAAGCAAACACACTCAGGTGAGCTGAGATATAGCATAATGTCCATCACTTGTTCCAGATGAATTTGTAGGCTCCTTGGACCATTTGGTCTAGGGATAAAAGGGTGAATTTAGTGTTGGGTAGCAGCTAATGACATCCTGTGGCCGAAGAGAGAGAAATTAGGTGGATATCAAGCAAAAAGAAAAGCCCTTTACAGGAAAATAAAAAGGGTGGGATTGAAAGAAGGGAATGGAGTGCATTTGGGGAGGGAGGTATAGTGCACAAAATCTGGGTTAAGAAATATTAGCACTTCTATTTTCAACCCAGCATCCTTAGTCCATACAGTTTTTCCAGACATTCTAGTTTAGCATAGTATTTTATCACCCAGTTCTTATCACTGCCCAACTAGAAAAAGAAGGAAGATGGATTGAAAATAATGAATATGCAGGACTTGTATTCTCTTCTATCCACTATATGAGTTCAGTAATTTAGGAGAGGAAAACTTTCACAGGATTTCCCACTTCCCAGCTGCTCTAGAACACATGCTCCAAGAATGTGCTAGATTTCCTGCATAGTCTCTGGCCCCCACTCCTTGTAACTTAAATGAGGGTTTTAGTTGGCAAGGGAGTGGAGTGAGCCTACTATCAGCCAGCTATAGTGTTTTCCTAATAGCCACTCTCTGCTTATTAAAAGATGATAAGGCAAACCACTTTCTTTTGGAGCCAGCTCTGGAAGGAGAGTAAATTGATTCTCTCCTTCCCTTGAATGAATACAAAGTTCTCCTGCATTCACCCAAGAAATAAGACTTTCTTAGCAGAAAGAAGATAATCAAGTTAAATGCTTTAAAACAAATAAAATGGATAATGAGCATTAAACAACAGCAAAACCCTCTGAAATATGGGATAGCCAAAAAGGCACCGCACTTAAGCCTGAAATTCTATCCCAGATATGTTGCTTACCATTCTTGTAAACTTTAGCAAAATATTTAAACATGTGAAGCCTCAAAATTGTACAGCTTTAAAACAGAGGAGATGCCTGCAAATTCTACCTCCATTACTATTTTGTGAGGAGAACAAAGTGAGATAATGCACATGAAAGCACTTTGCAAAGCCTTGAGCACTGTGCTGATGTAAGACATTATTTTTGTACTGATACCTATTACGGGAAAAATAAAAGATTAATTCCAGACCATGCTACGTGGTTATGAAAAACTCTGTACTTTACAATATTCAGTTATTTTTAAGGATCCTCATTGCCACAGGCATAAACATTTAATCAGTCACTGGAAGAAAAATAAAAACACATCCCAAAAGAGCTTTGCCTAAGAAAAGCTGATAAAGGGAATCATGCCATGTTTCCTTCTTAATCTTCCCTCAGCATCTTCCCACCCTGCCTGCTGCATACTTTGCATACTTAGAGTTTTAGGCCATTGAAAACACATATGAAGATATGTATAAATTATACATATATATGTACACATATATATATATAAATGTAAATATATATATATATATTTGGAATGGCAATGATGCATCAGAAATAGAAGCCATTATCATAGCTGGTAGAATCTAGCTTCAGGAGCAGTCTCTGCAGTCAGATGCACCACTTTCCCCAGGAAGGCTTGGTTTGCTCCGGGATGGAAAAGGTGTGCTGATTCTGCATGTGAGTCGAGAACATTCTCTCCCTTAGGACTTTATCACTTCTGCTGATGCACCTCACTGCTTTAATCATTCAAATAGAATTTTTAAAACAGGATAAAATAGGAAATCATTGGTACAGGATTGGTCAATCATTGGTACATAAAGGCTACTCCTAAAAGAGACATAATTTTGTAGCTATTTCACATTATTGCTAATGTAGGCATGAAACAGAGACACACATTTTCTCGCTTACTTAGCAATGTCCTATTTTCCTTAGCTATTCTTACAGGCTGAATAAGGACACCTTTTAACAGCATTCTTCTTCCTGATTCTAAAAATAGTGAACAAAAGTAATGCGATAGTGATGATATAAAAATAGCTACCATTTATTGAGCTTCTACACTGGGCCGGGCAGTTGATACCCATTGTCTCATTACATTATTACTTTCAGAGGGTTTCCAGTCAGATATCACAATTTCCATTTACAAATAAGAAAACTTAGTCTCAGAAAGGTTAAATAATTTGATCAGGTAACACAAATAGTAAGAGGCAAAGTAGGGAAAATTGATCTTACTGAATGACTCCATTTGTCAGTAAAACCTGTTAACAAGGTAGCAGGACATTTGGAAAATGGGATTATTGTTTTCTTCATTTTCCTGATAACTGAAGAATAATCAGAAAATTTTTGTTATAACCATTGACAGTATCTTTTCATACTGTCCATTTTTTTTGCTGTTTTTTCATGTAGTCAATACAGCCAGTTTAAAACCTTTTGAAATAAAGTCAGGCTGAGAAGAAAGGAAGAAAGCACAGGAAAGCGGGAAGGAAAAAAAAAAAGAGACCTAAACATAATTGATTTTCCTTTGGTATTCCAGAGGATCAAGTTGTTATTTTATGTATGAGTTCTAGTTGTAATTCAGTAAGTTGCAGAATACTGAGGTGATTCTCTTGTGAAACATCATTTATTAGTCAGGACTCTTTCAGTTGCAAAAGAATAAAACTTAAATCAAACTAGCTTCAAAAGAGAGAGAGAGAGAGGAAAAAAATGATCTGGCTTATGTAATTGGGATGTCTAAGGAAAGAGGCTAGTTTTTTGGCCACAACCAGATCTGGAAGTTCAAATGATATCTTTTTTTTTCTCTGCCCCCTCCCCTTGTTTTGCTTTCCTCAGTAGTGACCTAATTCTTAGGTCGGTCTCTTCCATGCCTCGGAGAAGATGGCCACTGATATCTGCAGCCTTACATCCTCCTGAGAAGTAGTGTTCCTGAGAAGTAGTGTTCCAGAGAAAAGGCCACACCTCACATTCCACCATGTCCGTGTCAGTCCAGCTGGTGGATAATCTTTACTTGAGTTACATAGCCCAGCTGGACCAATCTCTCTGCCTAGGAGAAGAGAATACTTTGATTAACCAGTTCATGTCATCTCTCTGCCCCACATGGGAGAAGGACAACAGGCTGACATCCTGGTTCTCTTCTCCAAAAGAAAGGATACATGGCAGGACAAAAAGAAGTAGCACATGTCTACTGCAATTGCCTACGCGTGTCACTACTTCCGAATAGCCTCCCATGAATGATATTTGCCTCTTGGATCCTCACAGCAGACTGTAGGAAAAGTAAAAACATACTGAAGGATAATTTCTGCTGGTTATGTTGAGACAGTCAAAGCTCTGATGGCTCCTTCCTGTGCAGTTTCCCAGAGCAGGCTGTGGAGTCTTTGGTTCTGCTAACATGGGGAGGGGTTCCTCCCCCTCCCTTTTCCTTGTCTCTTTGCTTGGATGAGCCACTGCTGACCAGGCAGACAACCACTTTCCTGCAGCTTAGAGACTTTGAGCACCAGTGGTTTACTCATCTGCTCAAAATGTGCAAAGAAAAGAAACGAACCCGGAACCAAAGCTGTCATTGACATGTGTAATAACTATTTACCTCACCGAAAACCTGGACAAAAGGTTTGACAAAGAAATTTAATGTTATTTCTAGGTGTCAGGAAACTGTTTTTTTTTTCAAATACAAAATTGGAAATTTGGTGCATTTTGTTGAGTTATGGGCACTAAGATTTTGGTACTTTATAGGATGCCGTGAAATATGTCCCCTCCTCAAAAACTGGGACCTAAGAAAACTCCCAGCAAAAAAGAGACATACCAAATCACCTTAAAGATAGTAGCTCTTGCATATAACAGGATTGGCTATAACATATTAAAAGATTCTTCTCTGTTTAAAGGAAGAATATGCATACCTGATCGGTTCCTTTATGAAGGAACCGATCAGGTATGGAAGTAAAATTAGAAAGGAAAACTTCAGCATTGTTCATCCTAAGAAGTCTCCGGGTAAGGGATATCCTTGAACAGATCATCTGACTTGTTGGATTCTCAATCGTTAAAGTAATAATCGTGCAGTACAAGGATGATGGGCTTCATTCATTCATTATACAAATATTTACTTAGCACCTACTGTGTGCCCAATATTTTTTTAGACAGGTTGTTTCTGTGAACAAAACACACAAAGATCACTGCCCAATATCACAGGTAGAGAATAAGCATTAAATAAATGTTATCTTATTAAATCTTAATATCTTAATAAATGTTATCTAGAGCAACTGCCCAAAGATAGAACATTCCTGGCACATTTGAGGAATTTCAAGGAAGCCAAGATGGCAGAAGATAAGTGAAGAAAGGGAAAGTAAAAAGAGATGAGGTCAAAGGGTAATCATTGTGGTCCACTGTGAAGACAAATGGAGCAATTCTGGTGTAAGATGATGGTAGCAGAGTCTGGGGTAGTAGTAATGAAGGTGGTAAGAAGTCGTATTTTCCATACATTTTGAAGGTAGAACAAATAAAACTTCTTGAAAGGTTGGGTACGGAGTGTGAGAGAGACAGCTGTCAAGAACCACTCCAGCCTTGACTGGTGTAGCTCAGTGGATTGAGTGCCAGCCTGTAAACCAAAGAGTCGCCAGTTCAATTCCCAGTCAGGGCACACGCCTGGGTTGCGGACTGGGTCTCCAGTGGGGGTGTGCAAAAGGCAACCACACATTGATGTTTCTCTTCCTTTCTTTCTCTCTCCCTTCCCCCTCTCTAAAATTAATATTTTTTTTTAAAGAAAAGGACCACTCCAAAGCTTTAGACCTAAATAACTGAATTCAAACCCTGGCTCGACTCCTTAGTAACCATGTCACTTTTGGTAATTCACCTCTCAGTTTCTTCCTCTGTAAAATGGGGCTCAAAAGCTACCTATTACGCAGGATGGTTGTGAGACTATTAAGTGAGATACTCTTTGCAAAGCATCTGGTGCATGGTAGGCATCAAACAAGTGGTCATTATAAGCTACTTCCCTTTTTTATGTCCTGTTCCTCAAGCCAACTATAGACTATGATTTAGTCTCCTATCACGTTTGCTTCCAGAAGAAGACTACCTCAGCCAAGAAGCACAAGAATCCTATAATGTCGTCCACTTGGAAGTTACAGTTTTCACTGTAAACACATTGTCATTCCAGTTTTCTGCCCGAGTCTCAGAGCCCTCATACTGTCAGCACAGCCCTGAGAGAGTGCTCAGCTCAGCGGTGTGAGGAACTGGGCCGGTGTGCCCACACCTGCCCTGGAGCACGTTCCCCAAAGCCTGTCACTTCTGAAGCCCTTTGAGTAGATAGTCAATCTGTCCTGAACACATCCTGATTTTCCCAAGTGTTTTTCTTTCATCAAAATGAGTGAATCAAAATCCTCATCTAAAATTGGAATTCACCTAGACATCTTGGGGAATTTAGCAATGGTATTACTTTCATTCCAATAAACTAGTTTATAACACTGACCGTGCTCTGTGGTGTAAAAATCTGAGAAAACTTGCTTTTATTCAAGGACATTGATTAGATCATAAAATAACCTTTTGAATTATGATTGAATTAAAATCATAAGAACATCGACCTTTTTTTGTAACAGCATTGTATTAGACATTCTTCGTTGCGTAATCTCGTTTCGCCACCAGCGAAATCACTCAAGGTGCAATTAGCAGAGCGGGGCCGCGCGAAGCCCAGAACCCTGAAGGGTCTGCATGCCACTCAGAAGCAGCAAAATACTTGTGAAGCCAGGTTTCTCTCCTGCCTTAGCACATGCTTTTGTTGTTGTTTTCATTTGTTCGTTTGTTTTGGTAGAGAGGAGAGGAGGTTGTTTCAGTATGTTTTGATTTGCTTTGACTATTTTTCACTATCATACAAATGATGGGCCTTGTTTACTTTTAACTGACAAAAACAAACTTGTTGTTTATTGATTCACCCTTGACCCTCGAGCAGAATTCCAGGCGCAGGAAATGGGAAGGACACCAGATGTAGCCGCAATTCCCAAAGTACGGTCTGCAGGACACTCGGCTTACAAAGAGCTACCCTGGAAGTGGTATCTTGGCCAAATAAACTCTTAGAGTAAAGAAAATATTTTAAATTGGGTTAAATTGGTAGTCTCCAAAATTGCTTGACCACGCAGCCCTTCTATTGGAAAATAACATTTAACATTCTGAGACTAGTTCTGAGGGACAAACTTTGCGAATGAGGTTGTGGTGATTAGGAACAAAAAAGTCATTTGCCTGCCTTCTCTTTAGATGGCTTAAGAAGAGAAGTTAAAGGCTTTCCCATGAAAATAAGGTCACTGAAATAGTGAAGAAACAGGAAGAATTTCCTTGTTATTCAATTCAAGCTGCTGGAAATCTTTGCAAGCCAAGGCAGAAAACTAACGATGTTGTGTTTGTCAGGATGACAGATCAAGCAGTAAATTTAGATTTGAATTGAAAAGCTGCTCGTGCAGAATACAGGACAGCTTCAAGAATGTGCCTTGAAATCCTGAGTCACATATCCACCCTACAGTGGAGGGGGCGGGACAGGAGCCCGGCGGAGGCCTAGCCCTCTGCCTCTTTGCCTCTCACCTCAGGGCAACCTATAGGCATCCCCCAGCCCCATGAGAACCACAGCTCAGGTCCAAAAATGAACTAATACATGATAGGGTAGTAAGCTTCCTCTCATTGTTGTACATCTTCAGGAAGAGCTTGAAATAATTTTTTATAAAAATCACCAACCCTGACCAGCAATGGCAGAAATTGGAACACAGGGCAGTGTCGCTGCCTGTGATCCTGACCCCGAGCTCCTGATCTAAGGTCTCTCTGTGAGCACCTGCTAGCGACTGATGAAATCGAACCCAACTTTGTTGCTTGTAGTCCTCATTCCTTAGTGCTGGAATTAAATTATTGAATTAAATTAATGATTTTATTAAATCAGTGATTAAATTAGTTAATATCGAGGAGGATTTCTTTTGTACTTTGAAAGAAACACACATCATTTTTTAAATTTTATTTATTTATTTTTAAAGAGAAGGGAAGGGAGGGAGAAAGAAGGAGAGAAACATCAATGTGCAGTTGCTTCCCATGTGTCCCCCACTGGGAACCTGGCCTCCAACCCAGGCATGTGCCCTGACTGGGAATCAAACTGGCAACCCCTTGGATTGCAGGCCCACACTCAGTCCACTGAGCTACACCAGCCAGGGCTCATTTTTATTTTATTTAATACCCAACATATTCAACTTATATCTAATTACCAAAACTAGGACAAATAATTTTCTAAACAATTAAACATTGATTAAAGCCTTAATTAAAATCTTTTAAATGATTTAAACAATAATGCTAAATTTATTATAACTAATTTTTTACTATTTTTATTTGTTATATTACTTATTTTAATTTTTTAATTACAGCACACACTCAACATTATTTTACAGAGTCTCAGGTGTACAGCACAGTGGTCAGACAATCACATACTTCACACAACTTTGCCCCTGATATTTCCGGTACCCACTTGGCACCATACGTAGTTATTATACTATTATGGACTATATTCCCATGTTGTACATCCCCATGACTATTTTGTAACTACCAATCTGTACTTCTCATTCCCTCCACATTTTTTGCCTATCTTTGACTATTTTAAAATATTAATAACTCCAGTTAAATATGTAAATAACTTCTAAAACAATAAAATGTATACAAATACAAGTGTAAAATTTATTCCCATACTCACACCTACTTTGTAAAAATTAAGACCTTATGTTTACTTTTTCTCAATAGTTTGTCATTATTGTATATTTTTCTCATTATTGTTTATATATCTTTTTTGTTATATCATATTTTTTTGGAACCTAACCTGTTTCTCTCCTCCCCCAATTAGCATCTCAGGTTAGTTGAGGCTCCAGGATTTGGGTAATCAGCCAATGGATTTCCGGCAAGGGTGAAGAAACTAGTTGCTTCTCTCAAAGTAAGTTATGCATGAACTAGCAGTCACCCCATTGGAGTTTTTGTTCGTTTGTTTGTTTCTTTCCTTGCTTGCTTGCTTTGCTTTTTATAGTTATACTTCATTTTTTTGGTCACTAAGACTTTTTAACTTCCTGCTTTCACCTAGGTTTTTTGCAACTTGGCATCTCACCCCCTTCTTGTGAACTTTTTTAACTCTTGCATGGCCGATGCAACTCATCTTATTGTAACCCTCTAGCCATGCTGAAACTATCTGGTCTATTAGCATTTTGAAAAATTCATATGCGCTTTGTTATATCATATTACTTGGAGGCACCACTAAGCTTTCATCTCCTAGAAATAAGGCACACAGTTTGTCCCATTATTGTCTTTTTATGCCTTATTAGTTACCTAAATTACTATCTCAGTATCTCCCATGTTTATTGTTTTCCACATGGTCATTATGTGACTCAGCGCCTCTGACACGTGCAAAGCCCCTTATACCTGGTTGTTCCGATACACTGAGCAGCACCAGAAGTTCTTGTCTGGTGCCCACATTGCCCAGGTCTGTTCGGCTCACTCACTTCTTACTTATAAAGAATAAAAGTGCCTGTCTATCTATACATTATAAATATAAAGTTAGTAACAAAACCTATATATACACCTATAAGTATTCTTATCCTTATTAAAATCAATAAAATAACTACATGCCATTATATTTTCCTTTCTTTCCTCTTAGAGTTATTGCACCCTTTATATTAACTTTGCTTGAATATTCCAGGATTAAAAAAAGTTATTTCCATTAATTCTCATCAAAATTTGTCACAACTTGGTGAAAAAAAGTTTTAAGTTGTCCCTTAATTCTTTAGTACTACCCCAACATCCTGGAAAAAAAAATCCCTTTCTTTCCTGAAACAACAGGATGTTATTTGCTCATTTTGAATTTTCTCTTGCCCATGATATTAAATAAACTGCTCCCTAGGAACCCTGCTGTTTCCCTGAGGAATCACATCAAAGAGCCCAGTCTCTGCACAGGGCATGTAGACTCAGGGTGTCAGCACTGTGCTAATGCACTGCTGCTCCTTCCAGTCATTTTTCATACGGGGCTGGAACAGATATTCTTTTTTAAGAACATAAGTTCACTTTTGTTTTCCCAATAAGACACATAAATTGTTCTCCCTTACATTTCTTAAAGACTGACTCCAAACCAAATTGACACCTCACATTCTTAACTCCCTGACTACTGTTGGGACATCTCCATGGGCCAGACTCCTATGTTCCCTTTCTTGACTAGAGTTGCTGGGATCCCACAGTGCTAAGACCCACCCTTTGCCATCTGATTGCTTGCTCTCCGTAGTATGTCATCTGTTCAAAATTAAGCCTGAAGCTTCCACTCACTTTGTTGTTTCTTCTACATGCTGAGTGATGAAAATGTCCTCAGGGAAAAGTCAAGAATTTTCAGAGATTTCGCTTTTTGCAGAATGATATTTCTGGCAGATAATTACATTTGTATATCTCTTTTTCTCTGTCAATAAAATTTACTTATCAGTTACATATCCTCTTAAGAATTAGACCCTTCCCAAATTACAAGGCTTCAGAGAAATGCTGTGGCAGGTACTCCCGGCCACTCCTCCCAGTTCCCTGAGCAATGTTTCGGAAGGATCCCTTCCAGTCACTAGGAACAGGAATGTGCATCCACAAGCAAGCCACTTAGTAAATGTACACCCTAAAAGACTCATCTCCTCTGAGAATTTCCCTAGGGGACTTCATCCCTTGAATGGAATACTTTCTCCTTCCATATTAAGAAGCACTTCGTCTTTTGGCAAATCTTAGCCATTTAGTATTTCCTTGCCTAAGTACTTGGATAAGCCTGTCTCCTTCTCTGAGGTGTCCTTTGTTGTTCAGTGCCACCCATGTGTCCCCTGGAGCAAATCGCTTGGAAATATTAATATTACTCATTATTGTCATGAGCTAATCAAGCATATGTCACAAATTGAGGACTATGGTTGCACATCACCTTAGTTTATCCTAACAACAACTGCTTGTGATAGTACCATTTTTATTTCATTTCCCAGATGAGAAAACACAAACGTAGAGAGTTGAATTGACCCAGCTTGGAGATGACAGAGCAGGAGTTAGAACTCGCAGTTCCACCCCCAGTCTGTATTTTTACCACTAACTCTGCTTCCTGGTTCCTCTTCATCTTTGTTCATATCCAATTTTACATTTGTAGAACATGCCCCCAAAACAGATTTTATATTCCATTAGCTTAATCATTGGGCAATTCCATTGAGATACCACCCTAGCAACAGCCACCATGTCTTACTTATAAATTCTAACTGACAGTAACCTAGAAACCACTTGCTCTTTCCAAACTATGCCCATTAAGTTTATATAACATCAAACACTGAACTTCTCCAATTGTTCATCTGCAGCTTCCCTTCTGGCCTCTTATCAGTGAAATCAATTACAGCCTCCTGTTCTTGCCTTTCACGTGTTGTCAAATCCTTTCTCACACGACACGCTTAGGCTAATTGTGTGAATTCCATCCCTCTGAGTTACTGAGTTTGCAAGGCTGCTGAGCTCTGTCACCACCTGGCCGCCAACACACACATGATCTTTCTAAAATGATATCTTGGCCTCATTTTGAATGAACCCTTTTGTGCTACTATTAGGGTATGTATTCTCTCAGCTCCAAGCTCCCTTTCACTAGCAACTTCCTGTTCAGATATAGCAACAATGCTAATTTGTCCGGAATATGTGAACTGAAAAATAGTGCAGTTAAAACTTAAAAAATATATAAATCAAGATCTCGGAATACAGAGATATGTATTTTTCACAGCAAAAACCAGTATGTATAATATATAACTTGCATTCTCTTGGGCCAGGTTGATCAACATTTTGAAATTGTTCCTGTATAGACATTCAGTGAACTTTCATAATAGATGCCATTAAGAGGTTTTTGTAACTTAACTCTGTTTCTCTCCATCTTATTCCCTAATGTGTGCTTTAAATCCTCATATATAGCATCAGTATTGACTGCCATGATTATGAGTACCAAAAAATAATGAAATATCGAAGAACCCCTCCTAAGCAGCATAATGGAATTCAAATGATACTCTCAGACATTCTCATATAAGAGATTTCTAAATTGGGAAGAGTCCTAAGTTACCCGAAATAGTACCTTCATTTTTACCTTAGAAATGTAGGTGTTTCTTTATAGGAAATAATTAGCTTTTCGTTAACAGGAACATATTTAATTCATAATAGTAGTTCTGGAATTCCTGAGCTAATCTGGAATCAAACTTTTAAAAATCCTAGGTTGAGCCCTTGCTGATGTAACTCAGTGGATTGAGGCCGGGCCTGCGAAGCAAAGGGCTGCCAGTTCTATTCCCAGTCAGGGAACAAACCTGGGTTGCGGGCCAGGTCCCTGGTGGGGGGCCCGTGAGAGGCAACCACACATTGATGTTTCTCTCCCTCGTTTTGTCTCTCCCTTACCTTCTCTCTAAAAAGAAAGAAAGAAAAAAAAATGAAAGAAAAAAATCTTAAAAAAAAAAATAAAAATCCTAGATTGAGAGATGGTGGAAAGATGTGAAAAATGCCAGGATCCATTACAGTTCTTAAACAATACTGGCGCCATCTGGTGGCTAAAGTAATAATTTCCAGTTAATAGCATCGATGTTTGATTAACCACATTTTATTGAACTGGAAATACCCAACTGGGTCCAAATATTTGATATTTTGAAATATAAATGTAGTCTTGAAAATATAACCACTTCTACCTGTTACTAGCCCCTTCCAGAAATATCTGATTAATAAATTGCTCTTTTACTAGAATTGAAAAAAAGGCAAAAATCCACTATAGAAAAATTAAGGTATTTCACTCACTATCTTCCAAGAAAAATTTGTGCTCATCCAAAAACATATTGATATTTTTATTGTTTAAAAATATCAATAAAATTAATACTTTTTAAATCAAGGCAATATAATTAGTACCAATTTATTACTTAAAATGCATTGCCAATTAAAATATAAAACATAGATTATGCAGTAATTCTAAAAATACACGGTTTTAGTATTTTTTTCCTATTCTTCGGCCTAAGAAACTAAATCATAATGAGTGGAGTGTTCAGTTCACATGGGGTGGAAAACCTATTTGGGTTTATTTAGTGCAAGAATTCTCTCCCTGACTGGTGTAGCTCAATTGATTGTGTGCGGGTCTGCAAACCAAAGGGCCTCCAGTTCCATTCCCAGTCAGGGCACATGCCTGGGTTGTGGGTCAGGTCCCCAGCAGGGGGTGTGCTGAGGCAACCACACATTGATGTTCTCTCCTTCCCTTTCTCCCTCCCTTTCCCTCTCCCTAAAAATAAATACATAAAATCTTTGGGGGGAAAAAAAAGAGTTCTTACATAGGATATAAAAATTTTGAAAATTCAAGCTGAACTTTTTATGTTTGTGCATATTCGAGAATAAGAAGCCTCAACTTTCTTCAGATTCTCAAAGGAGTTTCTGGCACCTTAATTGTTTATGAAACCTTGAGTACTAATTACACAAGTGGGTTCTGTTTATGAAAATTTCTCAAGTTGTGTGCCTAAGGTATACTAATATGTTATACCTTTAAAACAAACTTTTTAGAAATTTAAGAACTACTGTATTTGTGTTCCCAAACTTAAATATATAAAGTAAAGCCTCTTCATGTGCTATGGTACATATATGGTAAAGGTTATTAAAACTTTTCACGCTAAATTTCTCTAATGGTAAAGTATGAATAACCTCGCTTGGGTTGTTAAATAAATTACTATAAAATAAAAATGGCCTGAAACTTGATCTCTGCTTCTGAAATCCACCCAAGTAGCTGCTTCTCACTAATTCTTCCTCCACAGCTGGTCAAGTGATGTTTGGAATCATTGCTGTAGTGCCCGAGGAATAGAGTTACATATTTATTCTCACTATCCCACAAGAAAGAAAACCTTGGGAAAATAAAGAAAATGAAGGATTATGCACACTTTAGATAATATTGTGGCACCAAAGTCAAAACACGGCTTTGCGATGCATCTGTGCTGGTTGTCTATTTTTCATCTCTCAGCTCCAGATTCAACTTGTTTTCCTGCTCTATAAAAACAAATCTGAGCCTTTTAAATGTATTTTCTCTGCCAGCTGATCCCAAAACTTTGTAAGTACAGGGTGCTGGACAGACATTTCAGGAGAAAAAGACTTTGCTTCCTGGTTCCGGGGCGCTCATTCGGCTGTTTCTGGTTTCTCCAGCCCGAGGCTCCCGCGGTGCCCAGCTGTGGTTGTGCCCAGCTGTGGCCACGCCCAGGGGTCAGCACACTCAGCAGCAGCAGCTTCCTCCAGCAACCCTCCCGTCCCACTCAGGGACTTCGTAGCCAAGTACCCCAACTTCTGCAGTGTCCAGCTCCTGCAGCGGAGTGTGGTCAGCGTCACCCACCAGCTAGCTCCAGCCCCCAGGGCCCTCCTACATGATTTTGTTGGTGGTGCACCTGCCTCCCATGAGGCAGTTCTTCATAAAAAGCTACCCTATCTTTCTAGAAGGTGAGTTGCCAGAAGTTCTGCCCACATGACACCACTGGGACTTCTTTCCTACCCAGGAGCCAGGCCAGCGGACCCTCCAAACAAGGTCTGGATCTGAGCCTGGGTTTCTTCTCTCCGTGCTCTATCTCAGCCCCAGGGGTATTGATGGATCCTAATACCGCTATTCCTATATTCTTTAGATTCTTGCCAGTTCTTATTACCCAACTGCTCACACTCTGATCCCCTGTTATAATTACTATTTTTTATATTAAACTTTCCCTATTCAACTTACTGTGTGGACGCTCTCTCCTCGTTGGACCCAGACTGTTAACAGCCTAAGATGTGTAAAGGAATCTATTAATACATGAGAAGAATAATAACTAGATTGCACTAATTCTGTAGAACAGTTGATCTGGTTGCATACAGTTGTTTGGCTTCCTGATTTTTCTTTACAAGGATTTTAAATGTATGAAGAATGGAGACTAAACTTTCACTGGCAGGAATTATGCAAGCAGTGTCCATTTGTGTGTGTGCAATTCACAGAAACTTGTAAATCAGATATTTGTACAATGGAACTATCGTATAAAGGTGTAAAGACAAGACCACAACTATGGAACATCTTGAGACTTCTTATCTAACCAGTCAAATACCTTTTTCTCCCTTAGGCATCCAGAGACACCCAAGCAATAGAGAATGAGTAGTGCTGGGGATGGTGAGGTTGCATTATTACGGTGGTCATTCTCCACTGGTGAGCCACCCCGCTCTCCCTCTCCATCCGTGGTTTGTGTGGATCTGACCTGATGCCAAACCTCCGTCCTTCTCCACCCCTTCCAGGACCCACTCTGTGATGGGAATGCAACACAAGCCTGGCTGATCAGCTCCTCCACCCTCTGACCATGATGATGGCTTCCAAGTGGGCCAGGGGCACAAATGAGTGTAAGCCTGAGAACTTCACTGGATTTTTTTTGGAAAGAGAAGATTTCTTTCTGCTGGGTTTTTCTGAACAGCTAAGGTGTCAGCCTCTATCCTTGCTGCTACATGGAAGAAACCTCTCTCATAAAGGGGGAAATACAGGGAAGCAGAACAAAAAGATGAAGACCTGGATCAGGCCTCCAGCCACAGGTATCTGAAGTTTTCAGAAACATGAGACAGTGAACGCCTTAAGTCAGGTGGAGCTCAGTTCTGTCACTTGTGGTCAGTAGAGGCCTCACCGCTGCAGTGATTGGGAGTCATTTGCCTAACTGAAGCCCTTAGGTCGTAGACAGGTAATTCACAATTCCTAAGACAATTTCCAGGAGTGAAGTTTAGTCAGGTATGTATTAGGCACTTACTGTGTACACAGGACCCTGTGCTAGAAAATGAGCATTAGGTTGATCAGACCCTAAAAGTGTTTCGGTGATGGTTGACGTCATTACAGGAGCAGACACGTCTACCTTTTGATGTGAGTAACAAAGCTACCTTGCTCTGGGTCAAACTTTTTTAGCATATTTGGAAAAAACATTTAGCAAAATGGCCAAACACAGTTTTTTTATGCTTCAATTTTTTTTTTTTTTTTGCAATCCCTGACACTGTCACTCTTTTACCAGTCAATGATGCTGGAAATATCTAGATAGAAATAAACAACAAAAAACCAACTCTGATGTCAGACAGATCAAACACATAAAAGCACAGCTGATTACAAACCCAAGTCGTCTCCCCAGCGGCGACATTAGCATGCTGCCCACACCGGCATGTCTCATGTCACCTAATATGATTGATTAAGGGATACATTTTAAAATTTCACCACAGCCTTTGTTTTTATTTTTTTATTTTCTAGACTGCTTGTCACATGTCCCAGATCCATGAAAGGTTTGTATAAAATACAAGAGCAAATTTTCAAAGAAATACAATGTGTGACATAGTGACAAAAGCCAGAAAATTGTGCATTCGGAGGGACATGCCACTCTTCCTTCAGGTCCCTGCTTTGTTTTCTTCGGCGGGGAGAGTGACAGCGTGAATGGCCTGGTGTTCGTCAGAGTTTGTCACAACCGCGATATTTAAACATAGGCCTCTTTGTGGTTATTTTCTTCCGTCCCAAGTCTTTTTGGAAATGTGCCAAATAGACATTTACTCAAATAAATACAAAAGGTCAAGTTTTCTCCCCTGCCTTCCCTTTTAAAGTCAAATATTTTTCCTTTATTTTATTTATGGAAGGGTTAAGTTTATTATTTTTACATGCCATACCATGTTGCTTAGTTACAATTCATTACTAATGTCAGTTTTTATAGTCTGTTTTCAGATGTTGAAATTTTCTTCCAGATGCTTATTTCTATTTGTCAAACTTAATTTTTTTCTTTTGTACTTAAAATTCAGAACCCAATTCAAAGGGGGAATAAATGGTGACAGAGGGAGACTTCACTTGGGGTGGTGAGCACACAATAGACAGATGATGTATAATAGAATTGTACACCCGAAACATATAATTTTATTAACTGATGTCACCCCAATAAATTCCATAAAAAAAGGAAAAAGAAAAAACTTAACGCTGATCTTTTCAAAATGCTATATTACTTTCTTTTTGTTTTGCTATAAATTTTTTTTAGAGGGAAATATACTTAGAGTAGTGGTTATAAGGCAATCTTGGATTAAATTAATGCAATTGGTTATAAAATCTTACATAAACTTATCATTTTAAGTGAATTTATAGGAAGAGTCCTATAAACTTATTTTAGAATAGTATTAATCTGTGTTGCAATGCACTGTATGTTAGCACTAATCAGCTATAAGAAGTGTATTTTCTAAGTGATCTAATAATAAAACAACATATTTTGAGTACTGTTTACTGGCACTTTGTCTTAGAAGTTAACACTTTTCTTTTTCTTGAAAGGAACATTAGTCATTACAATACTTGAGCCTGTGTTTCAAATAATCTAAAATAAAATCACAATACCTATCACTCAGAAGTGAACAGAATAAATCTAATCTGTTCTCATTCCCTCGTTTCATCAAAAGATGGCTTTGTTGACTTACCAGGTACGGCCACTTTTGTCAAAGACATCGTGATTCCGTAATTCCTGAGGCTGTACCATTGCCTCAAAGACTTCCTCCCCCAGAAGCCTATGAAAGGAGAATTCAAGCAATATTTTCACCTGCTAGAAGTTTAAATGTTTATAAATAGTTACAAAGTAAACATCCAACAAAGTTGAGTATGATTGTCCTATAATTAGTTGCACATTATCACTTAGATATGCTCATTTTAATCCACATGTTTTCTATTACCAAAAGAATTTTTAAGTATTCATAATAATATATATGTCATTAAAGTTGTCAGGATAAAACACCCTAATCCAAGTAAAAAAAAATATTAAGATAATTATACCAGGAAAAAAAAGGCTAAAGATAGCTAGTATAAATTTTGCCAGGCAAGACAAAAAATAAAAGCAAAGTATATTACACAATCATCATCCAACAAAAGAAGTATAATCACTCAAAAGATACAAACATTCTCCAAACACTAATCTTTAAAGATTGTTTTAAATTCTATATAAGAAAAAAATTAAGTTTATTAAAATCTATAAAAGTTTTCAAAAATCTATCATATGATCAGCTTTTACTTATTAACTATCAATAGCCAAGGAATAAATGCTAAACATCCCTCTTATAAAAAAAAACAAAACTGTTTTTAAAACACTAAAGTATATGTTGTAGATACATGACTTCAATTGGTACTAGTTCATACATAGAAAAGATCAAGGATAAAATGACTTACAGTTCAGTGGCTTTCAAACTGTTCTAGGCCAAGCCCTAGAAATTCTGTGCCGAGCCCTAGAAATCCTGACTGAGCAGGTGGTGGTCTTCAGAACTACCCATTCTCACCGCTCTTCCCCTTTTCAGCAAAAGCACCTTCACTCTCAAACATTTTAGCCTTCTGCATGAAATTGCATTTAAAGCACAGTTTCCAACCTAAACCAAGACCATCAAAAATGGTTATTTTAGGCCATTCAGGTTCAACTTCAAGTAGCCTTTATGCCACAGGTTTTTTCAACATCACTTAATAATTCTTAGAGCAACCCTAAGAGGAAGTCATTCTTATATCTATTTTATTGACAAGAGGAAATTAAAACTGTTAAAAAGGCATTTTATGAGTAGAGAAGAGCTCAGGTTCCTGAAAGGCCAGGTAATTGGGATTTTGAAATCATCAGGGAGTATGACGGAAGTGTGTTCTGGAGAGTGGCAGTGATCCAGAATACAAGATACTGTCTTGTATTCCTTCAAGATCCAGTCTTGAAGAAAGGGGGACTGGCCCAGAAGTTGGTAAACAATTGCAGCAAGGAGTGGATAGTAGAATCTGATGGAAACTTCAGTACTGAAGGTTTCTAGGAATGAGAAAAGGCCAGAGTCTGAAAGCAGCAGTGAGGAGCGTGACGGAGAACTACCCCAGCCCCGACCCCACTCCCAGACCTGCGAGGGGCCTGAGAGAGGAAACGTCCGCAGGGGAGAACCAGGTGTCAGAACATTCAGAAAATAGGGTGGGGACAAGGATTTGTATCAATGACCAATGAAGAGCTGCAGAGGAGGTGGTAGAAGGGTTTTAGATTTTTAGGTATTGAGGAGAGGTAGGAGATGGAGTCAGAAGAGAGATTCCCAGACCTGGGAGCTTCTGGTGGTAGCTGAAATGAACAAGAATATGGGCCACAGTAAGATTTTCCTTGGTGCGCGCATCAAGGCTGTGAGCATTTAGGAGTGGAAGAAAAGGATCTTTAAGGAGAGAAGAGGGACTGGAAAATCACGCCTGGTGACTGTCTCAGCGTGGAAGCCACACCCATCTCTTCTGCTCACATTTCATTGGCCCGAACAAGACACAGGCGCTATTTAAATTCAAGAGGACGGGGAAATACAGGGGGAAAACTGAATATGTGGTAAGCATCACATGGTCAACCACAGAGTTGCCACACTGAGCTGAAATCACCTCACTGTAACGACCC
>PVJI01025691.1:0-20072 GCA_004026765.1 Micronycteris hirsuta | reverse complement strand
CCACTTTCCAAAGTCACTAGATAAGCAGATATCAGTCTCGAAATTCAAAATTCCTCAAACATGCTGATTTATCTTGATCCTGTGGCAGAAGTAGGGTTAAAAGTTTTGTAGCCTGGTAAACATCTCTGAGTGAGAATAGGTTGTTCTAGTGATAGGGGTTGAGAGTGCTGGGTGATAGCAGCCCTTTTGTAAGGCTTTCCTTGATGTGATTATTTCCTGTTTTTAGATTATGAGGGTATTTATTGCCTATTGCTTTTAGCTTTGGAGCTTCAGCTATAATTCTATGACTGCAGAGATTAACCTATTTAATGTTCTCTTATATACAACATTCACTCACTCAATATTTTTTGTTTAATTATTGGTTGATTATGAGTCTAAAGGTAAAATCTCACAGTGCCTTTAGCACTGCCTGGGATCTGTCTCTTGCTTCAACAGAGTTTGGAAAGAACAGAATCAGGGATGCCCCTTCTTCCAGCCTCTGACCATTTTACAACCTCTTCCCAGTTACTGTCTTCAGAATCACCTCAGCCATCCTCAGCCTCTCAGACCAGCCAACACCATTTTTGACCTTAATTGCTCATTGCCCAACAATCATGAACTCCCAAATTCAACAGAATTATTCCACTGAGGTGGAGGCTGCCATTAACCACCTGGCCAACCTGCATCTGTGGACCTCCTACACCTACCACTATTTTGACTGTGACAATGTGGTTCTTCAGGGAGTGGGCCACTTCTTCCTAGAGCTGGCTGAGAGGAAGTGTGAGGGAGCCAAGCATCACTAAAAGCTGCAAAACCAGCACAGTGGCCATATTCTCTTCCAGGATGTGCTGAAGCCTTCCCAAGGTGAATGGGGTAAAACTCAGGGTGCCATGGAAGCCTCCATGGCTGTGGAGAAGAACCTGAACCAGGCTCTTTGGGTCTACAGGCCCTGGGTTCTATCCACACAGACCCTCATCTCTGTGACTTCCTGGAGAACCACTTCCTGAAGTAGGGAGTGAAACTCATCAAGAAGATAGGTGACCAACCACCTGACTAACATCTGCAGGCTGGCTGGTCCCTGGGCTGGGCTCGGTGAGTGTCTCTTTGAAAGGCTCACCCTCAAGCAACACTAGGAGCTTTTGGAGCCCAAAGGTTTTTGAGGGTCCCCTCTGCATTTTCCTGGTATCTGACTTCTGCCTGAGCATCTCTCTGAAACCGGTAGGCATCCTTTAAACCACCCTGCAGCCTCTCCCATGCATTGGACCAAGTGGAAACAATAAAGCTTTTAGCAGCAAAAAAAAAAAAGGTAAAAATTTGTTTGAAAACAACTTATGGCAATATCTACAAGAAAACTGAACTTATGCTATGGAATTTGATTTTCTTAAGTGATACATCTAGAGACTTTAGCACATCTCAGTTTTATTCGAACAGGAAATCTTAAGTGACTCCTTAAGAAATTTTAGCTCTATATTGACAGTATTAAAAGGTAAATCAAAGCATATTAATTTTTTTAAAGAGTTTATTTGAGCATATATCAATTCAAATCAGGCAGTGCCAAACCCAAGTTTAGGAGCACTCTGCTGGCAGGAGCATGGGGAAGGTAACTAAGCAAGGAAATGATTTGATTGGCTACATCTTAAGGATCACTTTGTTTTGGAAAAGCCTAACTGGCTGCTTGTGATTACTTGTTCTTAAGTTTTATTTTCTTGAACTGGAGTGCATTGACTCTGGCTTGGGTTTTGGTTTGCTTACACAGGCTACCATGGCATGAGAGCTACTCCTGTATAATTGCCTCCATGTTTAATTACTTTTACAAGAACCTCTGTACGTGCGAAAACAAGTAGAGAACAAAACTTCACCAAGAGTCTCACGGTTTGCACAAGCTCAATGAGTTGCTACCACATTATTGCCTCAACAAAATTTGATTCAAGTGCTTGCTTTAGCAAAATTTTAAACCATTATACATCTTGGACTTTTATCAGTTCTAAAATATAGTTAAAACCACAAATATCAAATTCACTAATGTTAAAGTGAGTTTTTTTGGTAGGTCTACTTTTTACTAACTTTGTATTAGAAAACCATGAAAAACGTTTGATCTGAATTTGTAAGTCCTCTCTAAAAGACAGTGAGTATATCATTTGTTACAATAATATAGTTTGCAGTGTTATGATAATAGATGTTTTTAATGAATAAACTCCTATCCAAATAATCCTATATTTTATCTTAATGTGAGTAGCCAATTGCTCAGAAATTAATATATAAGGAAAATTATTTTGAAAGGTTGTTAGCAATTAGTCCAATGAAAGGTTAGAAGAGTCCTGTGAAGAGAATACTTATATTTAGCTTTATAACATTCTATAAATCAGGTTATGTTGCCATGGACTCTATGGGTTTTGCTGCTTTGGGGTCTTCAGGCCATATACTGTATATATTTCTACATCTAAGCTATTTTTTTAACCTCAAAGCTATACTAATCAAAACAGTATGGTATTGATGGAAAAACAAACACACAGACCAGTGGAACAGAATTGAGAGCCCAGAAATAAACCCAGGTATTTGGGCAACTAATTTTTGACAAAGGACACAAAAACTTACAATGGAGAAAAGAAAGCCTCAATAAATGGTGCTGGGAAAATTGGAAAGCCACCTGCAAAAGAATGAAACCAGAATGCTATTTGACACCATATACAAAAATTACCATATCTTGCCATGTATAATGTGCGCCCATGTTTTTCTTCCAAACTGTTGGGAAAAAAATCTTTTGTTTTAATTTTTTAATTCAATTTTTAATTTATTTATATTTATATACTTGTTTCTTGTGGAATACTCCTCAGCCATAAGAAAGGATGAAATTTTGTCATTTACAACTTAGATGAATCTTGAGTGTGTTAATTCTAAGCTAAATAAGTTAGACAGAAAAGGGCAAGAACTCTGTGACTTCATGCATATGAAGGATAGAAAACAGAAAGCAAATAATGAACAAACAAAACAAACAAAAACTCACAGACACAGACAACAAACAGTATGGTGGCTACTGCAAGGAAAGGTGGATGGGGAAGGTTGAAGAGCGTAAAAGAGGTTAAATATATGGTGATGAAAGGACTAAATTTTGGGTGGTAAGCAGATAATGCAATACACAGATGCTGTATTACAGAACTGTACACTTGAAGCTTATATAATCTTATTAATCAATGTAACCCCAGTATATTTAATAAAAAATAAAACTATTGTTTTTTAAAGTAGCTCAAAATTCGATTGTTTTTTCCATGAGAATTTTTCCCATGGGTAAGTTCCAATACTAATTAGGTTAAGAGAACTCTAAATACAATAGAAAATAAAGACCTTATGAATCAATTCCAATTCTTAAAGAACGTTTGGCTCTCTGGGCCCATCATTCAACAAAGTTAACAAGTGAATATTTATTACATGCCTACAAATTTTGGTATCTTTATCAATTCCTGAGACAAAAGGAGGATATAATTTTGACTTAGTGCTAGCATTATCATATTTTATAATTTGAAAGGAAACATTTATTTTAGTCTTATATGCTGATTTTACAAAATTATCTACTTGTCACCCAAAGTTTCTATTGGCTTGACTGATATTTCCAGTTCTTCCATCAAAAGTAGAGAATAACCATTGCCTCCTTCATAGTTCTTTTATTTCCCTTTAAATATCACATTCTTAGCCCTTCAATTTTATTGCTCTTCAAATATTTCTAAATTAACAAGTAAAAACAGAAAAATTATGGCTTTATTTTTAAACCTCATTGCCATGTATTGTAACCACTAGGAGGAGCTCCATATTCCCAACATTTTTTACACACATACACACGTCAAGAGAAACTTAATTGTAATTTTTAGTAGGATGGATAAAAGTATTATAAATAAAATTGAATGTAGGTAGTACATTCTCCTTAGACCTCTCTTTGAACTTTTCTCTTAGCCACATTAAACCTGTGGGTATTTATATTTTCTATACCATCTGCACTGAAATTGGGGAGGATCCTAGGACAGTAGACTCAATAAAAGCTATAGCTGGCCTGGACAAGAAATACTGAACTTTACTTTCCTTCTTGTTCTCTCTCTCTTTCTTTCTCTCTTTTTTTAAAAAAAGATTTTATTTATTTATTTTTAGACAGAAGGGAAGGGAGGGAGAAAGAGAGGGGAAGAAACATCAATGCGTGGTTGCCTCTCACGTGGCCCCCACTGGGGACCTGGTCTGCAACCCAGGCATGTGCCCTGACTGGGAATCAAACCTGAGACCCTTTGGTTCACAGCCTGTGCTCAGTCCACTAAGCTACACCAGCCAAGGCTCTTTCTCTTTTTAATAAAAACTTTTGAATTTTATTGTTGTTCAAATACAGATTTCTGCCTTTTCCCCCACCCCTCCCCACCACCTCAGCCTTCCCCACCTCCCTCCCGTTTCCAACCCCACCTTGTTTTTGCCCATGTGTCCTTTATAGTTCCTGTAAACCCTTCACCCTTTTCCCACATTACCCCCTCCCCTCTTCCTTCTGGAAATTGTCAGTTTGTTCTTAATTTCAATGTCTTTGATTATATTCTGCTTGCTTGTTCATTTTGTTGATTATGTTCCAGGTAAAGGTGAGATCAGATGGTATTTGTTTTTCACTGCCTGACTTATTTCACTTAGCATAATGCTCTCCAGTTCCATCCATGCTGTTGCAAAGGGTAGGAGCTCCTTCTTTCCTTCTGCTGTGTAGTATTCCATTGTGTAAATGTACCATGGTTTTTGATCCACTCATTTACTGATGGGTACTTTAGGTTGCTTCCAGCACTTGGCTATTGTAAATTGTGCTGCTATGAACATTGGGGTGCATAGGTTCTTTTGGATTGGTGTTTCAGGGTTCTTAGGATATAATCCTAGCAGTGGAATTGCTAGGTCAAAAGGCAGTTTCATTTTTAGTTTTCTGAGGAAATTCTATACTGTTTTCCATAGTGATTTCACCAGTCTGTGATCCCACTGAGTGCACTAGGGTTCCCTTTTCTCCATAACCTCTCCAACACCTGTTTGTTGCTTTGTTGATGATGGCCATTCTCACTGGTGTGAAGTGGTATCTCATTGTGGTTTTAATTTGCATCTCTCTGATGGCTAGTGATGCTGAGCATCTTTTCATATGTCTCTGGACCCTTTGTATGTTCTCCTTGGAGAAATGTCTGTTCAAGTCCTTTGCCCATTTTTTAATTGGGTTGCTTGTCTTCTGAGAGTGGAGTCCTGTGAGTTCTTTATATATTTTGGAGATCAAACCCTTGTCTGAGGTATCATTGGCAAATGTGTTTTCCCATATGGTTGGTTCTCTTTTCATTTTAATGCTGTTTTCTTTAGCTGTGCAGAAGCTTTTTATTTTGATGATATCCCATTTGTTTATTCTTTCCTTTATGTCCCTTGCTCTAGGGGACATATCGATGAAAGTATTGCTGCGTGGAATGTCTGAGATTTTCCTGCCGATGTTTACCTCTAGGACTTTTATGGTGTCACAACTTATATTTGTCTTTTATCCACCTTGAATTTATTTTTGTGTATAGTGTAAGTTGGTGATCAAGCTTCATTTTTTTGCATATGGCTGTCCAGATCTCCCAACACCATTTGCTGAAGAGGTATTTTTACTTCATTTTATGCTGCTGTCCCCCTTTTCAAGTTTTAATTGACCATAGATACTTGGGTTTGTTTCTGGTCTCTCTATTCTGTTCCATTGGTCTATCTGTCTGTTTTTATGCCAGTACCAGGCTGTTTTGATTACAGTGGCCTTGTAATATAGTTTGATGTCAGGTACTGTGATCCCTCCTACTTTGCTCTTCTTCCTCAAAATTGCCACAGCTATTTGGGGTCATTATGGTTCCATATAAATTTTTGAAGTGTTTGTTCTATATCTGTGAAATATGCCATTGGTACTTTGATAGGGATTGTATTGAATCTATAAATTGCTTTGGGTAGTATGGACATTTTGATGATGTTAAGTTTTCTGATCCATGAACACAGTACATGTTTCCATTTGTTTGTGTCTTACTGAATTTCTTTTATCAGTGTTGTGTAGTTTTCTGAGTACAGGTCTTTTACCTCCTTGGTTAGGTTTATTCCTAGGTACTTTATTTTTCTTGTTACTGTATCAAATGGGATTTTATTCCTGATTTCTGTTTCTGATATTTCATTATTGGTATACAAAAATGCCTTTGATTTCTGAATATTGACATTGTATCCTGCTGTTTTGCCAAATTCATTTGTTAGGTTGAGCAGTTTTTTGGCGGAGTCTATAAGAATTTCTATGTACACTATCATGTCATCTGCAAACAATGGCAGTTTTGTTTCCTCTTTTCCAATTTAGATGCCTTTTATTTCCTTTTGTTGCCTGATTGCTGTGGCTAGGACTTCTTATACTATGTTGAATAGAAGTGGTGAAAGTGGACAGCTTTGTCTTGTTCTTGATCTTAGTAGGAAAGTTTTTAGTTTTTGCCCATTGAATATGAAGTTGGCTGTAGGTCTCTCATATATGGCCTTTATTATGTTGAGGAATGCTCTCTCTAATCGTACTTTGCCGAGTGTTTTTATCATAAATGGGTGCTTACCTTATCAAATGCTTTTTCCACATCTATTGATACGATCATGTGATTTTTGTCTTTTATTTTGTTTATGTGATGTATTACATTTATTGATTTGTGAATATTGTACCATCCTTGCATCCCTGGGATGAATCCCACTTGACCATGGTGTATGATCTTTTTAGTATTGCTGGATGCTGTTTGCCAATATTTTGTTGAGGATTTTAGCGTCTATGTTCATTAGTGATATTAGCCTGAAGTTTTCTTTCTTTGTTGTGTCTTTATCTGGTTTTGGGATTAGGATGATGCTGGCTTCATAAAAAGAGTTGGGGAGTTTTCCATCTTCTTGTATTTTTTGGAATAGTCTGTGAAGGATAGGGGTTAGCTCTCCCTTAAATACTTTGTAGAATTCTCCTGTGAAACCATCTGGACCAGGGCTTTTGTGTGTAGGGGGTTTTTTGATTACTGCTTCAATTTCATCTGCTGTTATTGGTCAGTTCAGGCTTTCTGCTTCTTCTTCAGTTGGTTTTGGAAAATTATGTTTTTCTAGAAATTTGTCCATTTCACCTAGGTTTCAAATTTCTTGGCATATAGTTCTTCATAGTAATTTCTTACAATCCTTTGTATTTCTGTGGTATTAGTTGTAATCTGTCCTCTTTCATTTCTGATTGTGTTTATTTGGGTCCTCTCTCTTTTTTTCTTGATGAGCGTGCTGAAGAGCTTGTTGATTTTGTTTATCTTTTCAAAGAACTGGCTCCTGGATTTATTGATCCTTAGAATTTTTCTTTTAGTCTCTATGTCATTTAATTGTGCTCTGATCTGGTTATTTCCTTCCTTCTACTTGCTCTGGGTTGTCTTTGTTGTTGTTCCTCGAGTTCTTGTAGATGTAGAGTTAAGTTATTTGTTTGAAATGTTTCTATCTTTTTTAGGTAGGCTGTATTGCTATGAACTTCCCTTTCAGGACTGCCTTGACTGTGTCCCATAAGTTTGCAGTTGTTATGAGTTCATTTTCTTCTGTTTCCAGAAACTTTTTGATTTCTTCCTGAATCTTATTCTTGACCCATTCATTGTTTAATAGCATGCTATTCAATCTCCATGAGTTTGAGTGTTTTTGAATTTTTCTCTTGAGGTTGGTTTTTAGTTTCAGTCCCTTGTGGTCAGTAAAAATGCTTGATATGGTTTCAATTTTCTTGAATTTGTTGAGGCTGGTTTTGTGTCCTATCATGTGGTCTATCTTTGAAAATGTCCCATGTGCATTTGAAAAGAATGTGTATTTTGCTTCTTTGGAATCAAAGGCTCTATATATATCAGGTAAGTCCACTTCATCCTGGACATTTTTCAATGCCACAATGTCTTTGCTGATATTTTGTTTGGAGGATCTGTCCATTTTTGACAGTGGGGTGTTAAAATCCCCTACTATAATTGTGTTGCTGTCACTATCTTTCTTGAAGTCCTCCAAGATTTTCTTTATGTATTTTGGTGCTCCTATGTTAGGTGCATATATATTCACAATGTTTATGTCTTCTTGATCGATTCTGCCCTTTAGTATTATAAAGTGACCTTTTGGGTCTCTTTTTATGGCCTTTTCTTTGAAGTCTATTTTTTCTGATTGAGTATTGCTACCCCAGCTTTTTTCCCCTGTCCATTTGCTTGGAATATTTGTTTCCAGCCCTTCACTTTCTGTCTGTGTAGGTCTTTTGTCCTGAGGTGGGTCTCTTGTAGGCAGCATATGTGTGGGTCATGATTTTTTATCCATTCAGCTATTCTATGTCTTTTGGTTGGGGCATTTAATCCATTTACATTTAAAGTTATTATTGATAGGAATTTATTCATTGCCATTTTTCATACCTGTGTTTCTCTCTCTGTCATTGTTTTTCTTTCTTTTGTTAAAGTAGTCCATTTGGCATCTCTTGCAGAGCTGGTTTGGTGGAGGTATATTCTTTTAGAATTGTTTTGTCTGGGAAACTTCTTATGTGACCTTCCATCTTAATTGAGAGCCTTGCTGGATAAAGTAGTCTTGGTTGCAGGCCTTGGGTTTTCATTACTTGGAATATTCCGTGTCATTCCCTTCTGGTTTGCAGTGTTTCCATTGAGAAGTCAGCTGCTAATCTTATCAGGATTCCCTTGTATGTTACTTCCTGTTTCTCCCTTGCTGCCTTTAAGAGTCTCTCTTTGTCTTGGAATTTTGCCATTTTAATTATGATGTGTCTTGAAGTGGGCCTCTTTGGGTTCCTCTTGATTGAGATTCTCTGTGTTTCCTGGATTTGTGTGACTTTTTCTCTCATCAAATTAGGGAAGTTTTCCATCATTACTTTTTCAAACAGGTTTTCTATCCCTTGCTCTTCTTCTTGCCCCTCTGGTGTTCCTATTATACGGATATTTTTATGTTTCATGTTGTTGTGCAACTCCTTTACCACCTCTTTGTTCTTTCTGAGTCTCTTTTCCTTTTTGTGCTCTATCTGGTTGTTTTTTTTTTTTCTACCTTGTCCTCCATCTCACTGATTTGATCCTCTGCTTCATCCAGCCTGCTTGTAATTCCTTCTAGTGTGTTTTTTATTTTTGATATTTTAATGTTCATTTCTTCTTGTTTTTTGTTTATAGGTTCTATTTCCTTTTTTATACTTTGTTGTTGTTTTCACTCAGTTTCTTATAGTTTTCTGTGAGTTCCTTGAGCATCATTGTAACTATTATTTTGAGTTCTATATCTGATAGTTTGGTTACCTCCATTTCATTTAGCTCCTTTAGTGGGGAGTCTTTCATTCCTTTTGATTGCATGTTCTTTTTTGTCTCCCCATTTTAGGACTCTCTTTTTGTTTGTTTCTGTGCTTCCTGATGTTGTGCTTTGCTAGTTGTCTTTGTAGGGTGAACTTCTATGGTAAGAATTCTATGGGATTCAGTGGTGTGGTCTCTTTGTTCTCATTGTCTGGATGCTCTAGCTTTGCCCTTTCTTCTGCTCATGTGGGCTCTCTTGTTGTACTTGTGTTTTTACCTTTTGGTGGTTCCTTTGTTGGTGGCATCTCTCCCCCAGCAGATATAGTGATGTTCAGAGCTCCCACCTATTCTTGTATGTGATCAGTGGCAGGGGGTAGGCAAAATGGATTAAGAGAGCAGGAGAATCTTTTATGGGATTTAAAGTACCAGCAAGTAGAGAAGAGATAGGAGATTCTTTGGATAAGTATAGTATGAACTGTGATATTTCACTCATCTCTCCACTTTTATAAAAGGTGAAAGAGAGATAAGACTCTTATTACAGGGGAGGAGGAGTGTGAGCTGAATCCAGAAACAGAGCGCTTGTGGAAGGATAGATGATAAGATATACTGAGAGTAAAGGATAGAAAGTAGGCCTAATGTAAGAAAGAATAGTTAACCACAACACTAATAATGCTCAGGAATAAAGCGAAGTGGGCTAAGATCAGAGAGGGTTGCTGTGTAGTATGTACAATTGTATGGAACAACAATTATTTACAATAGTACCTGAATGACAATATATGACAATAAATATATGATTTGGATAACCAGAATAGAAAATACCCAATTAAGACTTGTGTGTTATTGGAACACAAGTGAAGTGAAAGAAGGAAAATTAAAATACAATAAAGAGAGAATAAGGGAGGTCTGGACAAGATGGGGGCATAGGCAGAAACCTTTCACTTCCTCACACAACCAAAAGGAGGACAACAACCAATCTAAAACCAATAAACCAAAAGCGTCAGAAAATCATATTGCATGGAACTCCAACAACCAAGGAATTAAAGAAAAAATCAACCAGACTGGTAAGAGGGACCTCGAGGGCCAACTCAGAAAAACAATGATGAGGTGGCTGAGGGGCGGGGCTGACTTATGAGCTCCTGGGAGCTGAGTGGGAGGGGCTGACTTAAGGGGAAAACTGAGACTCTGAGCTGACTGTGGCTACGGCAGGTGTTGCTGTTGTGGGAGACACTTCCAGTCTGACACAAGAATATGTTGGAAAGGGCATTAGAGAGGAGCAGGCAAGCTGCGTTGTTCCTTCTCTGGCCCCTCCCCTACAGGCAGCACAGCAAGGAAAGTCTCCCTGCTCTACTGAATACATAAGGCCCCACCCTTTACAACTTATCAGGTGTGCCAAGACAAAGAAATAGGGCCCAAATGAAAGAACACAGCAAAACCTCAGAACTAAGCGATGAGGAAATTGCCAACCTAACTGATGGAGACTTTGAAGCCCTGGTAATCAAAATGCTCACATGACTGATTGAGCTTGGTCAAAAAATGAAAGAACAAATGAAAGATACCCAAAATGAAATAAAGCAATATATTCAGGGAACCAACAGTGAAAAGAAAGAAACCAGGATTCAAAGCAACGATTTGGAACAAAAGGAAGAAGTAAACATCCAACTGGATCAAAACAAAGAAACAAGAATCCGAAAAAGTGAAGAGAGGCTGAGAATTCTCTAGGACAACCTGAAACATTCCAATATCCAAATTATAGGGGTGCCAGAAGGAGAAGAGGAAGAACAAGGAATTGAAAACTTATTTGAACAAATGATGAAGGAAAACTTCCCCAATCTGGAGAAGGAAATAGACTTCCAGGAAGTCCAGGAAGCTCAGAGAATCCCAAAGAAGTTGGACCCAAAGAGGAACACACAAGGCACATCATCATTAAGTTTCCCAAGATCAAAGACAAAGAGAAGATCCTAAAACCAGCAAGAGAGAAGGAGACAGTTACCTACAAAGGAGTGCCCATAAGGCTATCAGCTGATTTCTCAAAAGAAACCTTACAGGCAAGAAGGGGCTAGAAAGAAGTATTTGAAGTCATGAAAAACAAGGACCTGCATCCAAGATGACTCTATCTAGCAAAGCTTTCATTTAGGATGGAAGGGCAGATAAAGTACTTCACAGATAAGGCCCAGTCAGAGGAGTTCATCATCACCAAGCCCTTATTATATGAAATGTTAAAGGGACTCATCTAAGAAAAAGAAGATAAAAAATATGAACAATAAAATGACAACAAACTCACAACTATTAACAAATGAACCTAAAATAAAAGAAAAACAATGAAAACAAAAACTAAGCCAACAACTAGAAGAGGAACAGAATCAGAGAAATGGACATTACATGGAAGGAGTTCAGTGGGAAGGGGGAAGGGAGGAATAGGGGGGAAAGGTACAGGGAAGAAGAATAATAATTAGTAGGCATAAAATAGACAGGGAAAGATAAACAATGTTACAGGAAACAGAGTACTCAAAGAACTTATATGTACAACCCATGGACATGAACTAAGGGAGGGGGAATGCTGGAGGGTTGGGGTGCAGGGTGGAGGGGGGATAAAAGGAGAAAAATTGGGAAAACTGTAATAGCATTATCAATGAAAAATACTTAAAAAAAGAGAGAATAAGGAAAACCAGTCAAACAATGCAATTAAACAGAGAAATAAAACATGGAAAACTAAACATAAGGACAAGAAATAAAAAAATACTAATAAAATAAAAGTGGTAAAAATAATGAAAAAACAATAATTATACACATAAACAGTAAAATGCTACCTCTATGGACTAACAAAGTGACATTTGTCTCAGTTTCTCAGTTTTGGGGGTTAGGCTTGTGCTCCCCCTTTGGGTCTGTCTCTGGACTCTTCATAACTCCAGGTCTTATTGTCTCCCTTGGGGGGAGAAAAAAAGGGAAGAAAAAGAGAGGAATGGAAGGAAGATAAGCCTCCTGCTGACTTTAAACCTGTTCAGTGAGTTCTGCTGGTCTTCCTGGATTCCATAGGAAGAGGAGGGCTGGGCTTCGATTTTCTCCCTTCCTATGATTTTGAGAGGATGGGGACCAGGTCTGGACCTCAATATTCACAGTGGCCCAGCCTCCAGCCCAGGTCCTCCATGAGCTGCCAGGCTCAAGTCAGCCACTCAGCCTTTGGGCGCACAGCATATGTCAAGCTTGGGTGTGCCGTTCCTGTTTTCTCTCTTTTTGCTGTCATTCCTGGAGTTGCACAATGGTTGTCTTCTTCTTTTTTTAAAGATTTTATTGATTTATTTTTAGAGAGCAGGTAAAGGAGGGAAAAAGAGAGGGAGAAAAACATTAATGTGTGGTTGGCTCTCGCCCACCCCCTACTGGGGACCTGGCCTGCAACCCAGGCATGTGCCTTGACTGGGAATCAAACCAGCAACTCTTTGGTTCACAGGCCCATGCTCAATCCACTGAGCTACACCAACCAGGGACACAATGGTCTTCTTTGCCAACAATTTCTCTCTCTCTCTCTTTTTTTTTGTTGTAGATCACATCTTTTTATTTCTCACAATTTTTCACAAAAGTAAACTTCTTCATAATGTTCCTTGTATCTTCTCTGCTCCTTCCCCCCACCAAAAACTGAAGAGCTATCTCTAGCTACCTCTTTATATCATTTTTGTTGTCCTTATACTCATTATTTAGTGGAAAGGCAGGAAAAATCACCTCTTTGCTTGGACATGAGTAGCAGAAGGATGAGCTAGGCAGGAGGGCCTCCTGGCTGTCATAAACCAGAGGGCAGACAGTTGACCCCAAAGGGGCAAACAGAACTAGAGTGGATTATGTAAATGAGCAGATATAGACAGTATGAGATTCAGTTAGGGAAAATCAAGTAATTTAGAAAGGCCATTTTAGATGTGTAGGTTTCAGAGTCCAGATCAGAGTTTCAAAAGTAGTGATGCTACTCTTCTCCCTCAAATCTTCCAGGGGCCTATTCTTTCACACCATTTAGGTTTCTGCTGGGAGACTTCCTGACCACTACTTAATCTAAACTAGCACTAGTCATTTCCCGTCACTCTGAATCCTTTCATCCTGCATCATTATTCTTATTGTTGTTGATCATTACCAGAAACTATTTAATTAGTTGATTTACTTATTCATTCTCCAATTAAATATAAGATACACAAAGGTAACGACTGACTTTGTTTTGTTCAGTACCGTAGCCAGAACACTAACAATTGGGCCTGCCTAAGAGTAGACATTGGATGAGTGTTCACTACATTCGTGAATGAATGAGTGTATGAGAGAGTGAATAAAACATAACCCTGTTTGCCTTCTTATAAAGGAAGTTGTCTAATCTGCGATAATCTGTTACCATATGTCACTTTCAAGGTAGAGCAGTCTATTTTTTAAAGTAGGCTTAACGGACAACAGCTTTTTATACTCAATATATCTATTCTCTTTTGGTGGTTATAAATTGGCAAAAAGATGAGAATAGATGATACAAATTTTAGAGTCCTTCATTCTTTGGAAGCCCCTACAGTTATCTGGGAATGATTAAGCAGCTAAACCAAAGAAGTTTCTTTTGAAGTGACTGAAAAAGCCTTACATGAGTAGGTCCATAAGATCTTGGAGGTAACCTGCAAACGAGACAGTACACGAAAGGCTCTTGAGCCAGCTGACAAATTAGAAGTACTAATTTTCTGTGGGAAGGATTGTGGTAATTTTTTGAGCATCACTGTAGGTACCTTTGGTAATACCCGAACCCTGAGTAATATGGAAAAGCAGCTTATTACTGTTCCAGAAAAGACACTAGAATCAGAAGATAGATGTTCTAGTTCCAATTTTACTCTTTGGCAACTTTTAACTTGGAGGAAATTGCTTAACCTATTGGTCCTCAGGTTTTTCTTTCATAAAAAATAATTCCTTTCTCATGTGATAGTGAGGACTAAATGAGCTAATTATTGCAAAATTCTTAGGGAGCGTTCAACAAATACTATCATTATTTATCAGTTGTGAGAACTTGGGTCATTATTTTAACTCTCTGAGCCCACAGCTGTTCCTCTTTCTTTTTGTTATTCAACAAATTGTATTATTTATTTTCTGTTTATTGATAAAAGTAGTGTGTGCTGGCTATAGAACATTTGAAATTATAGAAATGTATAAGAGAAAAAGTAAAATCAACCACGATTCTGGCACTGAAAGATAATTACAGTTGACCCTTGAACAACATCGGTTTGAACTATATGGATCCACATTTTTTTTTAGTAAATACAGTTGGCCCTTAGCTCCCAAGTGTTTTGAATTTGACTGATTCAATCAAATATGGATCAAAAACAGCATTTTTGCATTCTCACCTACGGTTTTCCAACTGTAGATTCCTAGTCACAGATTGAAAATACTTTTTTCAGTTTGAGTTCTGTTGAATCCGTGGATGTGAAACTCTGGGACACAACATGGGTGGAACTGGAGAGCATTATGCTAAGTGAAATAAGTCAGACAATGAAAAAGAAATACCATATGATCTCACCTATAAGTAGAACCTAATCAACAAAACAAAGAAGCAAGCAAAATACAACCTGAGACATTAAAATAAAGAACAAACTGACAATAACTAGAGAGGAGGGGGAGGGGGATAATAGAGGATAATAGGGCTGTATAAAGGACACATGGACAAAGCCAAAGGAGGTAGGCTTGAGGGTGGGAGGTGGGGATGAGTGGGGGGCATGGTGGCAGGAAAATGGAAACAACTGTACTTGAACAACAATAAAAATAAATTAATTAATTTAAAAAAAGTAGTACTTGGATTTTCGATGGGGGAGGAGGGGTGGTGCCCCTAACCTCTGGGGTGTTCAAGGGTCACCTGCACTCTTAATTTTAGTTTATTTATTTTTTGATATTTTTTCTGAACACATATATGTACCTACTTTTTAATAGACTTAACACCTTTTTAAAATTATTATTACTGTTTGAGGATGTAATCTAGAAGATGTAACTTGTGGTTGGCCCATGAGTTGGGCCTGGGTCATCAGAGGCCCCTCCCCCCTTTCCTGTGCCTTCCCTGCCTTTGAAGCTACCCAAAAAACACAGCTTTGAGAGAGTTATGTTGGTGAGATAATCTGAGTCTTCTATCCTCTATGCAAACTTTTAAGATTCTGACAGGTGGATGTGAAGATCTCCTTGTCTTGTAGCCACTGTAGATGAGCCTGGTAATTTCCCTCACTTATTAAACCTGCTACCTACCAATCTGGAGTTGTCTTCCTCTATCTTTGCTCTGTCCTTGCCCTCCATGTGCAGGGGCCAATTTGTGAACCAATAACCACCTACGTAGATTTTTATCCTTATTGCTTTTAGGAGTATTATATCATTGCCACTTCTGGATGTTCTTAAGTATCCTTTCAACAAATCGTTTTTAATGCCTACATAATATTCTACCACATCTACCATCATAACATCTAATATCATAATATTCTACAAATATATCATAATTTATTTAGCCAGTCCTCTATTTTCAGGCATTAAGTTTTTGTCATTTTTGCTTTATCAATAATACCTCAATGGACAGCCTTTACATAAATCTCTTTGTTATTTCTAATTATTTCCTTGAGATAGACTATGGAATTACTAAATCAAAGGGAATGAACATTTAAAATTTAATCAAATGTTTTTTGCAATAATTTCTTCAGCTGAAAATAAAAAAATGATAATATCTGAGTATCTGTTCCTTCGACCTAACCAATGTTGCCAGATGGTTTAAACTAATGTATGTAGAAGTGCTTTGTAAAACAGGTGCTGTGCAAATACCAAATATAGTTTTTTATTGTAATGTACATAGGTGTTGCCCTCAGAAGTACATAAAACATTTCTTGGAGTCTAGGCTTATTTTGATTATGTGGAGGTAAAGAGCAAATTTTCATTTAGGTACGCAACTGTGAAATAGACAGGAAAGCATGGATATTTTGTTCAAAGTGTTAAAAGGTTGGTAGTGAGTTCTACAATGATGTTCAAAAGCTCACACCTGGTCCAGAATTCTTTCTGTCACTTGTTCTTTCTGGTGCATCTATACCAGATTGTAGGCTCCCTGAAGGTCTTAGCAAGTGAATGACTAGCCACTTTGCAGGCAGTTGAAGAACTCTGGGGTGAAGGGGTGTTGTATTGCTAAAGTGAGTTAATTGTAATCAATGCTCTGTAATTAATGCAGGGACGTGCTCCTCCATTCTCTTTATATTGATGGGAGATCATGCTTAGCAAAGGGAGAAATGGAAGGACCTCTTTAGGTGGTTCTCTTGGAGGTATCATAGATATTTCTAATTTCTGGTTATGCATCTAGCTTTACAAAGCAATACATCTCTGTGGGCTTCACCATTGGGTGACTTAGAAAAGTGGCAGCAACACTGTATCTTGCAAGATAGCACCACCACTATCTTATAACATTAACTAAGTCACCCTCAGCCTATTTTCTGCACTCTTATTATATACACCAACACTTATTAGTTCTACAAAACATATCTGGAATCCATCTACCTCATTTTACTGCAATGCCATCACCTTAGTCAAAATGTCATTCTCTGGACATTACTTTAGCCTTGTTTTTTTTTTGTCTTCCTGATTCCTTACAATATATTCTCTCTCCTCATCCCATTGTTGTGAGTGACCTTTTAAAAACATAAAGCATATTATGTCATTTTCCTGCTTAAAACCTTGAGTAGTTTCTCAATTCTCTTGAAATGAAACCAAACCTTATAAAATGGACTATGTGGTCCTGGATGCTCGGGCTCCCGTCTCCCATTCTGACCTCAGTTCGCACGTCTCTGCCTTTCTCACTGCACCCTTCCACACTGGCCTCGTTCCTGGTCCTCTGGTCCACAAGGCCCTTTTGTGGCATGAAGCTTTCCTGAATGCTGTTCCCTTAGCCTGCAAGACTCTTCTTCACCTCTTTGTATGTCAGCTTATCCTCACACTTCTCTTTCGGCTTAAATGATACCCGAGGGAGGTTTTTCTCTGACCATCCAATGTAAGTTGGCCTTTCCTAGTGACTGTCCCAAAATTTTATTTCCATTATAGCACTTATCACAATGTATAATCATATTAAAACTTTGTTTACTTGCTTAATGTATTTCTTCCCTAGTGAAGTATTAAGCACACAAGGGCAGGCTTTATACTCATAGTGCTGACTCCAGTGGTCAGCAAAGTGCTTACTGATTGAATGTATGAATAAGTTCCAATGGGTTTTATTTCATCAGTTAAATTTGTTGAATGAGTAGGTAAAAACAATGCTAATGAGCTAGAATTGGTGAGGAAGCAATGTGGAGCAGTGCAGGAGAGTGTAGATAAAGACTTAGGAGCTCTCCTGTGTAGTCCTGAATTTGTTGCTAATAAGCTTTGTGACTTATATAAATTCTACTTTCTACATCTGGAAAATGATTTCAAAGATGCCTTCAAGCGCTGATATTTATAGTGTGCTCCTGTATTTATCGAGTTTTCTTCATCACCACAAGAAGGATTCAGTTTTCACCCTCTTATATTCAAGATCTGCAATTAAGAGTAAGAATCTCCTACCCAGGATGCCCTGTGAAGTCTTATTATTCTTATGGACTCCCCTTGGGAGGGACCTATCTGATGTAAGAAGCTTCTAAGATTTGCAAAGTAGATGACCTTAGAATTTTGTGGCAGCTAGTCTGTGACCTTTAGATGGGATATGCTTTCCAAAAATCAAGATGTATAATATCAAGGCTCGGTCTGAGGACCTCTGCGTGTTATTTCTAACTTCAACTTTTTATGATTGTGTGGAACAAATGTCCCCATGGATAATTCAAGGATCCTGAGGAATGGCAGTTACACATGCTTAGTGGGAATGGAGGGATTGCCTGGAATTTTGGTTATCTTTTTGGCTGGGTTTCTCAGTGTACACCTAAAGAGTTTTGAACAAATTATTTAAGAGAACTGCTCTTTGAAAGAATTTAGAACCATTTTCATTTGGATAGTGTGGAATTTTCAGAAAGGAGAGACACATCTTTTTCTGACATTCTTGATAGAGAGTCATCTATTATGATACCATTGAGGAAAAAAAGTTGAAATACACTATTATAATTCCTGGAAATATCTCTAAAGGTTATATCAGAGTAAGATTTTAGGAATGCTTAGAAGTTCTTGCATTGTTCAATTCTATTGTCTCATTAGAAATGTAGATATTTCTCTACAATTCTAGTTTAAATTTAATAAAATTTTTGAAGATAACCCAAATTGGTGGTAAATAATTTCATACAGCTCTTTGGTAGTATTGTTTAACTAAACATTTTATGGTGATTTTATGATGCTAGAGAAGAGATTGGTACATTATATATAAAACCAGGTCCCAAATACTTAGTTGCACTTTCTTTGCTAGGTCTTTCATTATTCCATATTTATCAGTATTTTCCCTGGGCTAGTATATTCTTAGATTACCAACATTAGCTTAAATGCTGTTTATAACATTAAGTAGAGACATCTTAAAATATAAAAGCAGGCTGCCTTTTTAGTTTTTTTAGTCTCTGGATTATGTTATTTTTTTTTTTTATCAGGGACTTAATTCTGTTGCTCTCACTTTGTAAAAAAAGAGATTGAGGCAAAGAGAAGGGATATGAGTTAGTCCATGCCCCAGAGAATAGAGTGGGGGACAAGAAGTTAGAGCCATCTGGGTGGCTGAGTTGCTCTTACCAGACTTAGATGTTTTACACTCATGCAGTGAAGAATGAATTGTTTCACCCTGGAAGATTATTGATTTAGATTTGTGGTCAGGAACAGGAGATGGAGGGGGCAATGGTTTATTACTTCAAGCAGTCATGATTAACCTTGGAGACAGAGAGGTCCAAAGGGAGTGGTTAAAGAAGGAGTAAAGGAAAGTGAAATAAGGCTTGGGGGGTACATGAGAATTCTTAATAATAGGTTTGGGATTTCTGGGTTACAGTGAAAGAAGCTTTCAGTGCATGCCTCCACTCAAATGCACATGCTCCCTTCTGAACCTTCCAGGGGCCTCTTTTCCACTTCTTTACTCATTTCAGTACCGTTTTGCCAACTCAGCCAGTTGAGGCACCTGGAAGTCTGTGCTTGTTATTATGTAGATGCCAAATACATGTTGTACTACGAATAAAAGAAAAGTCCCTGAACAGGCCCAAGACTAAAATAACTTTATTGGATACTTTGGAGATAACACAGCCAGATTAAACAACTCGGTCTGTTTAGGAAAAAAACTACTTAAATACATTAGGAGTGCTACTGTAAAAAAACAAAAACAAAAGGGGGAGTGGGATAAGGGGTGGGAGGTGGTGGTGGCTGGGGTGGGGAAAAATGGAGACAACTGTACTTGAACAACAATACAGAAAAAACAACCCTAAAAGAACAAATGTTGGTGAGGATGTGCAGAAATCCAAACCCCTGTGCACTGCCAATGGGAATGTAAAATGGTGCAGATACTATGGCAGTTCCTCCAAAAACTGAAAATGGAATTCTCATATGATGTAGCAATTCTGCTTCTGAGTATATACACAAAAGAATGAAAGCAGAACATTTTACCAATGAGGTAAAAAATCTGTATATTAAAAACTAAGACATTGATGAAAGAACTTAAAGAAGACACAAGTAAATGGAAAGCTATTCTGTGCTCACTGATAAGAAGAATTAATATTGTCAAATTATTGTTAAAATACTACTCAAGTGATCTATATTTTCAATACAACTCCTATACAAATTTCAAAATAATTATTTAATACAAATAGAAAAAAATCCTAACTTTGTAAGGAATCACGAAACATCAGGAATAGCCGGAGCTATCTTGAGAAAGAGCAAAGCTGGAGGCAT
>PVJI01025690.1:0-20069 GCA_004026765.1 Micronycteris hirsuta | reverse complement strand
GTTTCGGAGATACCTGACAAAAAATCCTCCTGTCCTGAACGAAAGTCTTAGAGCATCTGTTACCTACTAGCCAACCTGACTGGCATAGGTGACCCAGCACTGGCAAAGATTACGCAAACTGAAAGTTTGGTTTTACATTTGAAGCCATGACCTCAACTTCTCCCCTGACTTTCTAAGCCTTTGATTTCACCAGCAACCTTATAATCTAGTCAAAGAAGTGTCTCCTTCATAAGAAAGGGGAGACAAAGAAGGCGCCAGCTAAGGGTCTAACTAAGCAAGGGAAGCATTTTACATCAAGAGACAAACAACAGAAAGAAAAGAAGGGCATGGAAAGTAATAAAAAGGCTTATTCAAAACCATGGGAAAATGGCTCTTTTATTTTGCCTACTTCATAGGCATCATATTCTCTGCTCTTAGGGAGAACCAAATGTGAAATTGGAGTTACAATAATCTTGACCATCAATGCTCACAACCTAATCCAATGAACATCTGTGGCACACATATTACATGGTTGGAATGGTGCTAGGTCCTGGGGCTTTAAAAAAACAAAAGCCTGAAATAATTCTCGATAAAGTAGACAGATGAGCATTAACTGACATTCCCCCAACCTTGTATATATGGTGCAAGTGAGTCGCATTAACTGGGATATACTAGATCCTTCTGGTTCATTCTGCTTTTGTGTTCTGCCAGACCACTGCATCTCTTTCAGATGCTTTTAGGAACTTTAGAGTGTCTCACATGATTTTTATCATCACTCATCCGGCTTCTTCTGACTCAGCCACCCGGTACCAACATCCTGAATGAGTATGTGGATCATCTGCCCAGTTGTTTCCAGGTGGTCCTCACAGATGCATGTGTGTGAGGTGCCAAATGAAATGACATCTATCATTGCACAGAAACAGCCAGAATTTTGTCTTCTTTGGCTTTGCACCACACTGTCACCCACACCCTGAAGGAAAACTAGTCACTTAAACTCTAGGCTGTGCACCCCCCCACACCTCCAATCTCCAATCATGAAAACTGGCATAGTTCCCTTCTCTGCAGCGTTTAGTGCTAGTCACAATTCTGTAAGAATTGGGTAGATCATAAATGCAGTGCTCTTACGGGTTTACTTTTGGTTTTTGTTGTTGTGGATTTTGTTGTTTGTGGTTTCCAGCTACTGAATACAGATATGTCCTGTAGGTGAGCTTTGATTCTCTAGTTAATTCACTCAAGTAAATACATGACTAGATAGATGACTTGGGCCTGACTATCCTCATCAGTAACTATAAATGTCTGAATCTCCGGGTGGTCTTAGTTCTAATGACTGCCCCCAAAACAAATATGTAAGAGGGGCTGAGGCACAGAGTCACTCTTATTCTACCTGGAGATACATGTACGAATATAAGAATAGCCTTCCTATTTGCTACATCTGGCTCAATGTCGTCGGAAAGGCGTATTACTAAGTTGGGAGATGAACTGGAATTCTGGATGGTCCTGCGACTACCATCTTCCTTATGTTCCCACCCAACTGTTGTGAGAATGGGCTCACCACAGAAGAAGGGCATCTGGGCAGGGCACCAGCACTCCACAGTGAGGGTCACAGACAGCTCTCCTCACAACGGTGTAGATGCGATACAGCCCGTTTCAATGACTATTAGTATTCATTACGTGAATTGTCCGTAATGATCAATCCCAATGATGAACAAGCATTTAAATTGTTTCTATATTGTACTATGATAAAAATAAATATCATTAACAGCAGTAAATATTTTTAAACACAAGATCTTTTTCCTCAGTGTGCATTGTTAGAAATGACAGTTGTTTAAAAATTATGTGCAGTTACATTCATATATACATGTCTACTGCTAAGCCACTTTACCCACATTTTTATTTACAAGTCAATGTAATGAACTTTCAAAGATAGAGTTAATTATCCCCTCAAGATACAACCTTATTATCTCAATAATGTTTTGCAAGATAATTATTACCTGCTATGCTTTTGGAGAATATTGTAGTATTAACATAAAATTTTTAAACTCTGTTGAAACTTTTAAGTGAAATGAACTTTGTTTCTTTTTAAATTTACTAACTAAAAATATAGTCATTTTGACATCATCATTGAAAAGCTGGATTAAAATATCCACATTTCTATTATAATATAAACCAGTATATCAACCTAATAAAATGTAAGGGACTTAATTTGTGATTCATCTCTTTTCAATTTAAAGACATTTCATTGTTACTTGTCCCTCAGACCTAGTGCAGTCATCAGCTAGGTGACCATGTCCATTGAGGCCCCGCTGTCCTACAGAGTTGTATAAAACGCTGACAGGGGTATTATTAAATATAGATGTGTGTGCATCTTAACCCAGGTGAGATCACTTTGTTTCACCAACCCTGAAGTCCATGAAGTGAGTGCTCCGGGCTGTGCCCAAGGAGCTGGGGACTGGCACTGATTCTTCCGAGCAGAACTTCAGCCCTTTGCACGACAGCCCCGTGCCCTCTGGCTACCTGAGATCCCAAGCAGGAAAGCTCCCAACTCAGGTAGGGAGTCAGACTAACTTCCATGCCCAGGAGAGTTAACAGTTAGTGCTACTCAGTCTGCCAATGTGTCAATCATAACTTATTCATGCAGTGTATTTTATGTACTTGTAAATTCATCAGTTTTCTAATTTCAACTCTTGTGAAGTATATAGGGCAGTTATTATTACTCTTACTTTACCATGCTTTTGGTAATAGTTTTATACATTTCTGACTTCTTCTTCTCAGTCTCTTCTGTCAAACTCTCTACTTCTTTGTTGCCCAGCGTGTTTTGTGTGTTCTTGTCTATGAGAAATCTGTTCAGCAAACATTTACCAGCACAGGGTTCTAGTAAATACGACATGACCTCATGAACCCTGGCCAGGTTATGAACTCAGTTGGTTGGAGTGTCAAAGCATAAACTAAAAGATTGTAGGTTTAATTCCCCGTTAGGACACATACCTAGGTTGGGAATTGGAACCCTGATCGGGAGGCAACCAATTAATATTTTTCACATCAATGTTTCTCTCTCTCTCTTTCTCTGACCCCCCTTCCTCTCTCTCTAAAATCAATAAAAACATATCCTCTGGTGAGAATTTAAAAAGATATGACCCCATGAAATAAGGAGTTAAAGTCTGATAAGAGGGGTGGGCAGCCATAATAGAAGTATGTTTAGGGTGTTTTTTAAAGTACGCGCATGGGCAGTGGAGGTGTTAGGACTTACTCTTTATGGAAGATAACTACTGAGCCAAATCTTTTAAGGGCAAGATGGATTATGTCAGAGTGTGGAAAGCATTTGAGACAGAACGAATAGCAGGTACAAACGCATGAAAACACGAAACGTTACGGTGTGAGAGGAGCCCGGGCACTCTGATCACAGTGTGACCACTAAGGCTCCGGGACTTAAAATGAGGCCGGTATTTTTGGCAGTTCTGGGCCTTTCAGGGGTGTGTACGATGGAAGATTTTTAACTTATGAATGCTATTATTATTTTTGTATTTTAAAGAGACGAAGTGGGCAGCAGCCACAAGCAGAAACAGCCACGTAACCAACATTTAAATTAAGCAGCATTGCGTGACCGACAAGCCACAGGCTCTTCCGTGCCCCCTCGCCACACCTGCGTTAACAACTGCCTTGATTGCTCATACCGTAGATTCATTTAGCCTGTTTTTAGTCTTTATAAAATTGTTTCACACAGTGTGTACTATGCTGTGTCTGGTCATTAACGTTGCTATTCATCTGCACTCTCTTTTATGAAACTCACCCTTTTTCTTGGTAGACCTAGAAGGGTCTAGGGGCCTCAGAGCAAAAATATTTCAGCCTCAGACCTGTCAGTATTGGCTGTGGCTCAGCAACGTAGTCCCTGTGAAATGTGAGATTTCTGGTTGTCTTGTCCCTTTCAATCCTCAAAATGAACCATCTGCTCCCTGGTTCAATTCATACTCTTAGATCAGGTTTATCTCTGAAGATTCTGTGTGTGTGTTTCTGCGTGTATGTTAGCTCCACGGGGACTTATTTCTGCTACTGTGAGGGAAAAGATGGTGGAGAGCTGTGGCTACATATGGGGAGGCCTTTACTCCAGGTGTTCAGTTTAGCATTGAATCCCTTCTTGTGGTTTACGCCAATGTGCTGTAGGCGTGGCAGGCAGTAGGGTCAGGGCGCGGTAGCTCAGAGAGTGTTTCTCAACCTTTTCATGACATAGCATTGTAGAAAGTTATCCTCTTTGTATGGCAGACTGAAGTAAAAGGGGGAGATATTTTTGTAGTAGTGAGTGATAAAATCTAAAGCAATGTTTTACACTATTTGAATACTTACGACAGTCACACATATATATAATTATATATAAACAGATATAATATATATTTAAATATATTTAGGAAATATATTTAATACGAATATGTGAAGTCTATCCAGAAAAAGTTCAGCCATTGTTAATATAAAGAGAATGGTTTGTGTGACACTGATGTAACCTGGCGGCCAAGGAGAGTAGGCTGGAATGCGCATGTGTGAATAATGACATCTTCACTATACTAGTCAGTGGGGATGGTAGATGTTATTTAGTGAGCATGTGCACTGTGTGGCCGTTGCATTCAAAATGAGCAAGTAGAGCAGCAAATCTACATCAAACTTTGCATTAAACTTGAACGTTCCTTCACAGGAACTATTTGGATGATTTAGAAGGTCAGAGTTATGGGCAACTGGTGATTGGCAGCTTCATCATGACAACATGCCCGCTCATTCTTCTCATCTGTGAAACATCAAATCACCCAGGTGACTCAGCCCCCCTACAACCCAGATTTGGCACCCTGTGACTTCTGGCTTTTCCCAAAACTAAAATCACTTTTGAAATGGAAGAGATTTCAAACCATAAGTGAGATTTAGGAAAATATGATGGGGCAACTGATAGAGATTGGGAGAACTGTGTGAGGTCCCAAGGTGTCTACTTTGAAGGGGACTGAGAAATCATTGTCCTGTGTACAATGTTTCTTGTACCTTGTATCTTCTTCAATAAATGTCTCTATTTCTCATAGTACATGGCTGGATACTTCCTGGACAGACCTAATATATGATTACATGTATTTATATTTAAGGTATCTAATAGTTCTTCCTTTTCTTGTGTCATATGTAATGTTGATCTTTCAGTGTGTATGATGATGTGAATAGAATTTCAGATCTAAATTAATTTATTTCATATAAACTATTTCAGAATAAATAAGCGTTGTTAGCACAGTGCTTCCTCAGCTAGCTTGGACACCATAAAAGTTATATCACCCAAAATTACAAGAGATGTATCCAATATGTGAAGCCTGAGGTTGAGTTGGGCCTGCAAAGAGCAGGGGCTCACTCCACTGGCCTTCTTTAGGCTGTGGGCCACACCCCTTGGGCACATGGAGCACAGAGTTCCCTACAGGTTCATGGGCTCTTTGTCCATGAGCAGTAGCTGCAGACTTTGTGGCTGGCTGCTGAGGTCCACGGCCAGGGGTGGAGGCAGAGCCACAGGTGTGGGGCGTTGCTCATTGTGTGTGCTGCATGCAGGACACAGGGCATGCCGTTGGACCGCTGCCACTGGCTGCTCTCCCAGAAGCCTGAGGGGAGGCTATTCCAGCTGCTCTGGCCCTGCTCAGCTGCCATGAAGAGTGACGAGACTCTCTCCCACGGCATTTCTGGAACTCATTTGCAGCCCTGTAGTTTGCTCACGCGTTGGGACATTCTTTCTAAGATGTTTCAGTGACTGAGCACAATGTTCTAAAATGCGTGCCTTAGTCTTTCTGGGCTTCTACAACAGAGACTGCATGGCTTATAAACAATAGAAGTGTATTTCTCACAGTTGTGGAGGCTGTAAGTCTGAGATCGGGGTGGTAGCATGGTCACGTTCTGGCGAGGACCTCTCCTAGGTCGCAGACTGCCAGGTGTCTGTTGTGTCCTCACATGGCAGAGAGAGCAGAGAGGGAGCTCTCTGGATTCCTTTCACTAGGGCACTAATTCTATGCATGGGAGTTCCTCTTTCGTGACATAATTACCTCCCAACGGCTCTACCTCGTTCTACCATCACATTGGGGGTTAGAATTTCAACATACAAATTTTGGAGAGATAAAAATATTCATTTCATTGAAACTCTCCAACAAGCAACCTAGTGTTCAAGCCAGTTGAGACTGGGAGAGCCTTGTTAAACAACTTCCTGATCATCCATTCAGGAGGCTGGTGAAAAGGTGCCTGAAGGATACAGGTGGGTAATCATGGATTCAAGAACTGTGAATCAGGCCCGTTTCGAGCAGCAAGGACTGGCACTACTTGAGAGAAAAGATCCGTTCCAAATCCAGCCTGATTAAACTGGGTTGCATCAGAGAGGTTTGTGACAAGCAATTCAAATGAAATAACTGAGAAGAGGTTAATAAACGGACTCCTTACGAGGTTATGTGCAGGATGAAGAAAAAGCAGCAGCAGTTAGTGAAGCCCCTTGGGAGTAGGGTGTCACCATGGCTACTGCTCTGCATGACAAACAGGGACAGGAGAGGGAGTCGGTACCAGAACCCAGGGACGCAGCGCTGAGGACAGAAGCCGTAACCTTTGAGAGAGGAATCTGGCCACTGACCATCTGCAATGCAGTGGGAAGGAACTAATGCTACAACCTCGCTGTCCTCCCACCTCTGGTCTCTTGTCTGTGACTCTCATGGTCAAACCCACATGGTTGCCGAAGACAAAAGAGCCCATTGGTGTGGTCCATGGAGCCAGCCTCCGGGTCACAGCACACAGAGTGGAGAAAAGAGGATATCCAGAATTTTACCGGCTTTGTCCTGGACCAGCCACCTTGTCCAGATGAGACCTCATGTCCCCAGCACAAGGACATATAAAGTCCCATTCGTTACTGAGTGATGTCCGCTTACTGGCATCACACTCCCACCTGAAACCTAAAACGTCAGCCACAATGCTCTTCATGTGAAGTTTTGGGAAAGAGAATCAAGTAATTAACACAAAAGCTGCTACAATTCCCACGTTTACACGTGGCCCTGAGGCACAAGTTGATAAGCTTGGTTTCCTCCTTTCACCACCTATTATATTTTCTCTTATTCTGCTAGCACCTCAACTGCTCAGGTTCATTATCCTCATTCCTTCATGATCTGTGTCCTTGATGACCCTATCTTTATTGAGTTACTTCAATTTTCCACTGACCAGTAAGGTAAGTAAGAGAATATCAGTGGTGGCCTGTGAATTCCCAGATTCTGCATCTTGCCCTCCCCACCCTCAATGAATAAATAGCAACAACCCAATTTCTCCTTGGTAATCAGATCAAACACCTCAGTCAGTAGTGTGACCTTCTCTTCTGCCTCTTAGATTAGTAGAACATGAAGCTGAAATGGTTATAAGGCCGTCTTAGATTCTGATATAAAAAACCTTGGTCATGTTTCCTGGTTCTTCTCTTGTGCACAAGGACCTCCAAACCCACCGAGCCCAAGGTTGCAGCGATCACAAGCAAATACCCCTAAGGAGATGCAGCAGGGAGAGGCCATCTTTGATTCCCAGACTTGGGCGTTCTGATTGTGATGGAGCCACACTATATAGTGGCTGCTGGTTTAAGATATGTCCCCATCCTGTAAGGTAACAGTTTACAGAGTGTTGTCTTTCAGCAGGAAAAATGACTGACTGAGCCTCCCATAGCCCACTCCACAGGAACATGAAGCCATATGTTTCTGGGTGACAGGCATGTAGAAAGACCACATGGATTTAATTTAAATGGAATAAGCCCACTACTGCGCTTTCTTTGCACTTTTTAAAAATTAGTTTTCTGGTCATAGGCAATATGAGTGATGGCAATGAATAAGGCATTCTATGAGGGATGTTGGTGCTAGGAGAATGTTACGAGCAGTGTAAGCAAAAACATATGCAGATTATGTATCTGTTCGTATAGGACAGATTGTTACTTCCACCACAATGGAAAAGTTTCAGTGTCCTCAACCTGTCACCAAGCGACTAGCTATTTAGTTCAGGGAATAATGCTGTATCATTCAGCACCAATTTCTGCTGATGGCAACACGTGGCACTGCTCAGGTTAACCCTGGCAAGGTGAAGTCCATGTTGTCGAGACTAGCATAGCTTCCATTCCAGAGCGGGGTGGGGCAAGCTATTTGTATGTGGTCCGAATGATTAGGTCCCAGTATGCCCTCTGGTAGGCACTCACATACAACATAAATATCTTTACCATCTGGACCCGTTCAGAGAAGTCCATTCATATACTCCTCCCCAGTCTTCCTGTTCACCCATTAATTGTCCAATCTAGTTCTCTTTCAGCCCTTGACCAGTCGGCTAACTCATTAGTCTTTGCTCATGAATCAATGTAGACCTGGGCTTGAGACCATTTCTCCTTCCATTTGAAGTGAATAGTTAGATGCATGACCCAACGTTCTGGCCACCAGGAGAATTTTCCTTCACCACTGTTTCTCAGAGGCACCCCTGAATAGAGATGGAATGACATGGGCCACCTAACTCCAGCTGCTGCTTGCACATCCTAAACCAGGCTCGGTTTGTTTTCTCCTCCATTGACTAGTCACAAGGAATTCTCCACAGAGCCAAAAATGTGAGTTGTAGAAGAGATTGTGAATCAATCAGAGCAGGTTCCAGGATCCTGAGCTATCTGCTTATATTAGCCAGGGTTCTCCAGAGAAACTGAAAGAGTAAGGTGTGTGTGTGTGTGTGTGTGTGTGTGTGTGTGTGTGTGTGTGTGTGTGTAAAGATTTATTTTAAGAAATTGGCTCATATGCCTGTGGAGGCTTAACAAGTCCAAAATCTGCTGGGAGAGGTCAGCAGGCTGGGCACCCGGGAGATGCAGTGTGAGTCCAACAGCTGTGTGCTGGCAAACTTCCTCCTGTTGGGAAAGGTCAGTCTTTTGTTCCATCAGACTTTCAACTGACTGAATGAGGCCTACCCACATTATGGAGGGTGATCTGCTTCACTCAAAGCCCACTGACTTAAATGTAAATCTCATCCAAAAATACCCACACATAAACATCCATAATAATGTTTAACGAAGTATCTGGGTGTTGTGACCCAGCCAAGTTGACACATAAATTGATCATCACATTGCTCATGCAATTTACTTGTGTCTGAATTGGTAGATAAGATAATGAATGCTCAGTCCATGATGGGGGTGTTGGTAACCTAGTCACTTGGTGTCCCATGCCTAGGGATTTGATGTCTATCATAGCCTAGTAACAAGCAAGAAACTGCTTTTCCTATGGAGATAAGTTGTCAGCAAAAGAAGGCCTTATACCCAAATCCTAGAGGTCTCCATGTAAATCCCTATTAGAGCTCTCCAAACGGGACACTTGGTGAGTCTGACCCTCAAGATCTCGACATTTTTCATGAGGAAATATTTTCCTTCCTCCAGCTAAATCAACCTGAATTTCTTCATTGCATTCTTCGTACTATTCAATTGCCCTTATTCTTAATAGCTAGGTTGGAGCACACTCTTCAAACAACTCTGGCTTCTCCTTGCAGAGCTGACTCCTTGAGAATGAGCCCTCCAGGCACAAGACTCCCGAACTGCTTTTTGAGGCATTGGGCTTGAAATAATTTCATTGAGGTGTTTTTCTAACTAAACCCAAGAATGTGCCTTTTTAAAAAATAATAATGACAGGGACCGTATTTTTTGTTTGTTAATGAAGTTCTCCACCCTTCTATGGGCAAAGCCACAGTTCAGGCCTCAGACATCTGAAAGCAAGATCAGGGTTTATTTAAATTAACAAACGTGTAGCCAACCTGAAACCACAAAGTGGGGAATAACTCTTAAACATCTGTTTATTAACCACGTAAATCCATGAGCTGGTCCCTCCACAGATTCCTCTGTTGGCTCTGAATTCGGTTCAAAATAGCGTAAAAGGGGAGTGGCCAACTACATCTGGACACACATTTTAAACCCTGTTTCTGAGCTCATACATGGAATTCAGCTGCACTAAATTCCTGGCCTGTGGACCTGGTTAAAATTTCAAATTGTCAAAGAAGCAAATAATTATCCCCAACCAAGATGCTCTTGTCCTTATAAGTGAATCTTTGCCTCAGCTTCTTTTGTTATTTAGGCCCTGTTAGCCCACTGTCTGCAGAGACCCTGTGAGGCTCATTAAAAACCAGTGTAGCTCAAAATAAAACTGTAGTGATCTAAAAGCCAGGCCGTGCCGGGCACCGTGATCGCCCACCATTGGCTTAAAGCAGTTAAGCGACACCCACCACAGCGACTGCATGAAAACAAACACCTCCCTGCAGCCAAAGTGGCCAGATTACAGCGATTCACTCATGTCCAGCTCTCACATTGCATACGATGTCAAGTGTTTGCCAAGAATCATGAGAAGGTAGAAAGAAAAAAAAATTGCCATAATCACATGGCATAAAATAGGACACTGCAAACTTCTAAGGCCTGGCCCTACTAGAGCCCTGGACTCAAATATTATTTTGTTTCTGATACATGAACCAAAAATAAATGGTAAATTCCATTTATGAGAGACAGAGTATGACGGGCAGTGGCAGGGATAGACTATGTTCGAAAAAGGCACCATGGGAGAGCCAGGTTCCCAACAGCAGTCAGGGAAGCCAAAAGGTCGTGGAATGGCATCTTCCATGTGACTGAGGACAACAGCTACCAGCCTAGAATTCTCTATGCAGTAAAAATATGTGCCAACAGTAGAAGAAATAAAAAGTTTTCAAACAGAGATTCATTCCCGGCTATTCTCACCAATGAAAATTCTGAAGGTTGTATACTGTCAACAGAAGAAAAATGATCCCAGAAGGAAGTTCTGAGATATCAGAAGAAACTAGAGGAAGGAAAGAATGAAATACATAGGTAAATTGAAATGAACATTGACTCATTATAAGAAGTTATAAACATGGCTACTGTTTTTATAAAATATAAGGCAGAATTCAAATATAAAGCAACAAGACATAAATTTGGAGAAGTGTGAGTGGAGTTAAACTATTAAAAATTCCTTGAATTGTCATTATCCATGAAGAGAGAGAAAAAGTCCTTACCAAACTATCAGCATACCAAGAGTAGTAGCAATGTATAAAACAAACCAACAAAAAAATATCATAACCAACTTCAGCTTACCTGCAAAATGCAAGGTTGGTTTAACAAGAGCAAATACTGTAAATCATAATAACAATTTTTTAAATTTCAATGAATGCAAAATAAGTATTGAGTAAAATTCTGCATTGATTCATGATAAAGCTCAGATAACTAGTATTATAAAAGAGCTTCCTTAACATAACTATAGCAGACAGACCTCATAACATCTGCCTTTTGGTGTTCTCACCTTTTATGACCCTTTTCCCTTGAGTGTGGGCAAGATCTGGGATTTGCTCCTCGCCATTAGAATGTGGCACTGCATAAAAACAGACAGAAAGACCAACGGAATAGAATAGAGAACCCAGAAATAAACCCAAGTCTCTACGGCCAATTCATTTTCAACAAAGGGAGCAGTAGCATAAAATGGAGTAAAAACAGCCTCTTCAACAAATGATGTTGGGAAATCTGGACTGCTACAAGCAAAAAAAATGAAACTTGAGCACCAACTTACACTATAGACAAAGATAAATTCAAGGTGGATAAAAGTCTTGACACCATAACAGTCCTAGAGGAAAACATCAGTAGGAAAATCTCAAACATTCCACACAGCAACATCTTCACTGATATGTCCCCTAGAACAAGGGACATAAAGGAAAGAATAAACAAATGGGACCTCATCAAAATAAAAACCTTCTGCACAGCTAAAGAAAACAGTATTAAAATAAAAAGAGAACCAACCATATCAGAAAACATATTTGTCAATGATACCTTGGACAAGGGTTTGATCTCCAAAATATATAAAGAACTCATACAACTCCACTCTAGGAAGACAAAAAACCCAACTAAAAAATGGGCAAAAGACTTGAACAGACACTTCTCCAAGAAGGATATACAGAGGGCCCAGAGACATATGAAAAGATGCCCAGCATCACTAACCATCAGAGAGATGCAAATTAAAACCACAATGAGATACTACCTCACACCAGTCAGAATGGTCATCATAAACAAAGCAACAGACAGGTGTTGGAGAGGATGAGGAGAAAAGAAAATCCTAGTGCACTGTTGGTGGGAATGCAGACTGGTAAAGCCACTGTGGAAAACAGTATGAATTTCCTCAGAAAACTAAAAATGGAACTGCCTTTTGACCCAGCAATTCCACTGCTGGGATTATACCCTAAGAGCCCTGAAACACCAATCCAAAAGAACCTATGCACCCCAATGTTCATAGCAGCACAATTTACAATAGCCAAGTGTTGGAAGCAACCTAAGTGCCCATCAGCAAATGCGTAGATCAAGAAACTATGGTACATTTACACAATGGAATTCTACGCAGCAGAGAGAAAGAAGGAGCTTATACCCTTTGCTACAGCTTGGATGGAACTGGAGAACATTATGTTAAGTGAAATAAGCCAGGCGGTGAGGGACAAATACCATATGATTTCACCTTTAACTGGAACATAATCAACAAAAGAAAAAAGCAAGCAAAATATAACCAGAGACATTGAAATTAAGAACAACCTAACAATAGCCAGAGGGGAGGAGGGAAGGGACTGTGGGGAGAAGGGTTTTCAGGAACCACTATAAAGGACACATGGACAAAACCAAGGGGAAGGGTGGAAACAAGGGAGGGAGGTGGGATTGGATGGGGTAGGGAAGAGGGGAGGGTAGAAAATGCAGACAACTGTAATTGAAGAACAATAAAGTAATTAAAAAAATAAAATAAAATAAAAAGAATATGGCAACTGCAAGGATATTTTGAAAATGGAATTAATTCCGTTAATTTTCAGTTAACCAAAAGGGAGATTATCCTGGTAAACCTGATTTAATTGGGTAAAAACCCTTAAAAGAAGCCTGAGCCACCCTGTGAGAACTCCCCTTGCTGGCTTCATGAAGCAAGCCCCCATGGCCAACAACTGGGAACAACTCTGCTATACAGTAAATGCTTGTGTTGTCCCCCACCACCCCCCGCCTGAATTCACGTTAAGTCCTAATGCCCAACATGATCCTTGGAAGTGGGGCCTTAGGGAGATGGTTAAATCACAGTGAAGGACCTGTCATGAATGGAACTAGGGACCTTATAAAACAGGCCTAAGAGAGATCCCATAGCCCCTGCCACATGCCACAATGAGACTGGTCTCCATGAACAAGGAAAGGTCCTCACCAGACACTGCATCTGCCAGTGCCTTTGTCTTAAACTTCTCAGCCTCCAGAACTGTGAGAAATAGATTTCTGTTGTTTATAAGTTTATATTGCTTTGTTATTGCAGTCCGGTCATACTAACACAAGCCTTTTAGGAGCTGCAGGCAACCACTGTGATCTGAGGGCAGCCTTCAACTGAGAGCCAGCAAATCAGTGGGAAAATACATAGACATAAGAAAATAAATTCTGCCAACAAACCAAATGAGCCTCAAAGCAGATTCTTCCAGCTAAGGGTCCAAATGACAACACAGCCCCGCTGACTCCTGGACTGCAGCCCATGAGACCCCGGAGCAAAGACCCAGCTGAGTCACACCCAGAACCCTGACCTATGAAAATGCAAAATGATAAAAGTGTGTAGTTGCTGTTCTAAGTTGCTGTTATAGATCAAAAGAAAACTAATGTACTAATAAAGGATATCTACTTTTAAATTATAAAAAGTTATTTTGTTTCTCGTTTTACAATTTTTTAAAAGATTTTATTTATTTATTTTTAGACAGAAGGGAAGGTGGGGAGAAAGAGAGGGAGAGAAACATCAATGTGTGGTTGCCTCTCACGTGGCCCCCACTGGGGACCTGGCCTGCAACCCAGGCATGTGCCCTGACTGGGAATCGAACCGGCGACCCTTTGGTTCGCAACCCGCGCTCAATACACTGAGCTACACCAGCCAGGGTTCGTTTTGAAATTTTAATAAGACATGGATACCAACTACCCCTACTTTCTCAAGACCATTCTTGCAATGGCAAAGAAAAAGAAAATAAAACTGTAAGAATTAGAAAAGAACAAAGAAAACTGTCATGATTTATACATTACCTGTTTGCTCTTATAGAAAATCCAAAAAAAAAATCCAGATAAAAATATTTAGAAAAAAAATAAGAGTTTAGCAAGATACTGAATCCAAGCTCAAAGTGCAACATAGCAATTTTATTTCTAAAAGCTAGCAAAAAAAAGAAAATACATTTTTAAATGGCATTTGTAATAGGATCAAAATTAACAAATAACTGAGAACTTTAACAAATAAATGTAAGAACTTTGTGGGAAATATTTTAAATATTGCGACTTAATCAGACAAATGAATAGCTTGGAAAACTCAATATTATGTCTTTTCTCCTCAATTTATTTATAGGTTTAATGCAGTTGCAATCAAAATCTTTACTTTGTATTTGTGGAGCTTGACAACTTGACTGTAAAAGATTTTTTTGGAACCCTTTCCCATTTTCTTTTTTAAAGATTTTATTTATTTATTTTCAGAGAGAGGAGAAGGGAGGGAGAAAGAGCAATGTGTGGTTGTCTCCCACATGGCCCTCACTGGGGACCTGGCCCGCAACCCAGGCATGTGCCCCGGCTGGGAATTGAACCGGGTCCCTCTGGTTCCCAGCCCACGCTCAATCCACCGAGCTACACCAGCCGGGCCCCTTTCCCATTTTCTACTTTCGCTTCCCAAACATTCTGGTTCACAGGCATGGGGACGACAGGAAGGTGTGGTGTCGCAGAGGGAGGTGCTGGAGCCCCGACGGGATGAGGAGGGTGAGTCTGAGAGGGCCGTCCTGCACAGCGTGAGAGCGCATGCTCCCCCGAGAGGTAAATGACATGGGATGAGGTAGCAGACGCTGAATAACGTCAGGGGGCATTGTTACAGGGGCAGAAGGACCGCCCAGCTTGGGTTTGCAGAGCCTGATGGGGTAAATCATCTGCAGAAGAGGTGACCTGGCACAGGGTGTCCATGAAAGGATGGGGTGAAGAAAGCATACACTTGGCCAGCAGTTGGGACAATCCAATGTGGGGTGTTAAAATCCAAGTGGGAGTGAGGAGGATGTGTGCAGGGGCAGAGAAAGCATAGACTGGTTACAAACAAGAAGATTGAGAAAATAATTAAAGATACTGATGATGGGAGGCATTTCACTGCAAGAAAATGGAGTTAAATTAAGAGAAAAACTAGAATGAACAATGTGGGATTGGATTGAAAAGGAAGTATTGGTAGGAACTTCTTATTTTCGGTATATCTTGATACAAAACTACAGATTAATGCATGCATGTACGTATGTGGTTCTCTGTACACCCTGCTGGTCACTGCAGGAGCTGCTGGGAGATGACAATTCCATTAGCAATGTGCACACCTACCACAGCTAAGGCCTGGATCTTGGTTTCTAATTACCACCCACCCTTAAAAAATATCAGGGCTATTACGAAAAATGGTTGATTCCAGGGCTGGGGCAGAAAACTACAGGATATGCTTGGAACATCTTGTCCAGGGAGTAAGTAAATGCTCAATGAAAAACAGTGAAAGGTCAAAAAGATACGAAGTCAGCTCAAATGGCTATGACTGGTCAAGCCTGGGGGAAATTAAGCACCAAAATAATAAGCTTTTCCTTCTCCCTCATTTGTTTCTTTGGTTGGCTTTCTGTATGTATCAATGAACAAAGAATGATAGATTAAGAATAGCATTTGGCCACCAACATAATAATAATTGATTCAAACAAGAATCATCAATGGATGTGATGCTAAATTTACTTGGAGAAATTTTGAGGAGCAACCAGATATTTACAGAGACCCAAAGTACTTGCACACGAGATGCCTATACAAACAAAAGGTAAGCAAAATTTTACTGTGGACAAGCTTTGCAGACACTCCTTAACCACACAATCAACATCGACATTGCCAGTAATAAAACTGAGCATGTGCCTCCAAATTGATCGTACTGGGAAGAACTCAGCATCACTTGTGTGACATTTGTGCCCAGATGCCATGACCTGATGCTACTAATGAGGGAACATTATACAAACCTAAACGGGCAGAAAGTCTACAAAATAACTGACCTATATGCTTCAAAATGAAAATGTCATGGAAAGCAAAGGAAGCTGAAAGGGCTGCTCCAGGTTAAAGGAGACTGAAGAAACAGGACAACTGGACACAACACATCATCTCAGCTTTGCTTTGTCTGTAAGGGATGTTAGAGACAATAGGAAAAATCTGAATAAGTTCTGAGATTAATTATTAATAATGAGCCAATTTTAACTCCATGATTTTGATAATTATACTACAGTTATGTAAGATCATTCCTTTTTCTTAGGAAATGCACACTGAAGTGTTTAGGAGTAAGGAGGTATCACGTCTGCAACTTACAAATGGTTCATGCATTATATATGACAGACCTACACTTGTATCTGGAAATAGAGAAGGGAGAAAGGATAAAGCGAGTATAGTAAAATGTTAACATTCTGGAAATGGTAACCAAGAATTCTTTGTCCAATACTATTCCTGTAACTTTTTCTGAAACTGCCAATACAGAATATTTCTAAAAAAAACAAATTTAACAGTGATTTTTAACAAATTATAACCCATTGAATAAAAGAAACCATGACCCATATTGATAAATGAATGAATCAAAAGTTTAATGAAGAGATATTTACATAGTCTCTATAAAATGTCCCTATAAAACACCAACTGGTTGTAAAGTGAAAAAGGGAACATCACAGAGGAGAACCCAGCGGACACACCTTCGTGATCAACGTCAGCATCACCAAGAATGGCACAAATCAAGATTGTAGGTCACGTCACAGAATGCAGTGGGAAGAATACAGGGCCCCTTATACAATGCTCTTGCTAAAAATGTATGATCTAAATTTTATCATGGGGAACATCAGAAAAATCCACATTGAAGGACATCCCACATTACTGGAACTTACTTTTCAAGAGAGTCAAGGTCATGGAAATCAAGGAAAGACTAAGAAATTATTCCAGACTGAAGGAGATGAATAGACACAAATAAATGTTATCCATGGACCTGATCAGGATCTTTTTGCTGTAACAGATATTACAGACAAGGAGCAAAAATTGAAAAGAATATGAGGATTAAATAATAGAATGTATTGGTGTTAATTTTCTGGTTGTGAAGGTCATACAGTAGGCAAGAGGAACTATTGACTGGCAGGAAATACGCTTGTAAACGCAGAAGGAACCAGGGACGGTGGCACCATGTCAGCAATTTACTCTCAGATGGTTCAGGGGAAAACACTTCTTCCCACCAAAACTTGGACCTTTCTCTAATTCTAAGACAGTTTCTAAAAAAAATCAAAAATCAATATAAAAGAGGAAAAGGCCCTAAGCAAAATTTATTTCCTCATGAGGAAAGATCTACGAATCAGTGATTAAAAAGACATGTAAGTCTAATGGGACTACAGCAATCAGAATGCATCCAAACTCTGATGGTAGCCACAGCGGAAGGCATCAAAATGATATAGTCTAAATCTTTAGGAGAAAATATAGTTATAAAATTGGAACATTAAAAAAAAAAGCTATCAACTAGCACCACCAAAGTATGAATGACAACTTGACTGTTTGGATATTGTTTAAACAGAGGGTATTCGGGCAGTTTGGGTTTGTTAAACTCAACAGTGCTGGCTTTCATTTACAAAATCTGCTTAAAACTTAGATTCCAAGAAACCTAGTTTAAAATGCAATGTATATTTTCATTATGCACATATGATCCAAAAATACTTTTCTTTAATAAAGATTTCACATTATGAGTTCAATGAAAAACAAAATGTCATGTAAACAGCGTAGTAAATACATTTGTACTATTTATGTTCTGGGTCATATAATTTTTTCTTCAAAATCTGTGCATATTCTTTATATATTTTTATACATAGATCTTGATATGAATTTGACTGGTTGATTAATCCTACAGGATAAGCTCTATAGGATTCAGATTCAAATTCAGCAGCATCAGGAACAAAAAAGAATTCTATTCTTAATCTAAACTACAACTAAGTGTAAGTGTTAAGAAGAATAAAACATCTATATATGACTACAACCCATAACACAAGAATACTATGAGATACAATTTGCCCATAGCTGCACAGGAATTGTGGCTAAGGGTCAGAGCTTCTGGTTTTCTCACCCCCCATTCATTGATTTAACAACCACGCACTAAGGTAGCATGAGGAGCATTGAAGGTACAAGAAGAAGAAGACACGGTTCACCCCTCGCAATCATACTATAAACTGGAAAACTAATGAACAAGAAATGTTTACTCAGAATCAGGTCCACCACAATAAATATCAAACAGGGCACTATTGGGGCACAGAGAAAGTACATCCTAGTTTTATGCTGATATTGTCAGCTTTTTGGTGGCTATGCTATGCAAACTGATACCCAAAGGACAAAAAAAAAAAAAAAAAAATATGGCCGAAAAAGAAATAAAGCAGATGCTGGGACTTGAGATGAAGAACACTTGTGGAATTAGAAGTAGTCTAGTTTGGCTAGATGCTAGAGCAAAGGGGCAGAGTAGGGTAAGTAGGAAGAGATAAGGCTGAATTATTTGGCAAGAAATAAATGGATTTTAAGGTTTATGCTCCTTGCAAAAAAAAAAAAAATTGGAGTTTTTCCTGAGAGTAAAGGGTAAACCAATGACAAAGTTAGTGACTGGAGATTTAAATGTCACCCCTTGGGTGGCAGCTATATGAACTGTAACTGCTTGACTAAGTATTCCTAGATGAGTCTGGTTATTTGGCCTTGTATCACTGAAAAACGTGAGAGGCAAATGAAGCCCAGTTTTCTGACGATAATTTCTGTGTGCAGATTGACAGTTCCATAGGCATGGTAGAGGAAAGGGAGGGAGTAGCCAGAAATTAAAAAAAAATACATGCACTTCTGAGATTTTTAAAAAGCTGTGGAATGTGATGAATAGGTGCAGAGTAAGTGTATTCTTCCTTATGAATATTTATTTCACATGCTTATTCACTGTGTATAAGAAAATATTTAATTCAGTTCTATCATCCAAACATGGATAATAGTAGATGTCATTTACTATTTACAGTTTATTTCAGAAATCAATAATATCTAAATTTAATTCATAAAATTTGGCAACATACTTTCTTTTAGTTCTTTAGAGTTTTTTTTAAACTCCTGCTGCATCTGAAATGAGTCAAATAGTACTTATAGTATTTAAGTTAAACAAGACATTATTACAGAAACAATATATAACTTCTAAAATATGTTCTTCAAATAATAGTCTTATAGACTAGGTCTAACTTGATAATTGCATAAATAGAAAAAGAATCATAAATAAAATAAATTCCTATTTATTTTAAGTTTAGATACTAGAGAACATAGATATATAATGCTATTTAGAGTAACCCAATAAAAAGTATAATTAATATTGGTCAATTGAATAACATAACTTTAGAAAAGTGATATTTGATCCCATTGATTCAAAGAAATTTAAACAAGCAGGGGACTTCCGCCAAGATGGCGGCGTAGGTGGACGCACTGCACCGCCGCTCACAACCAGAGAGTTTAAACAACGAACTCAATAGCAAAAAATAAACCAGAACGGACAGAATCAAACTGAAGGGAAGTCCGACACCCAGGAAGTTGAGGAGGACGTACATCCAGGCCGGTAAGCGGGGCAGAACCGAGCGGAGGAGCGGAGTGAGAGGCAGTTTGCCTGGAGGAACTCACCCTGGGAGCGCCTAAACAAAACACTACCCTGAGCAACGGGTGAACCTCTCAGGCCGGCGGCGTAACTGGAGAGGCCAGTGGGAACCAGCAGGGCAGAGACTGGCGGAAAAGGCAGTGGGGAACTGGGGAGCAGAGGGTGATAGGGAGTGGCGGTGAACAGCAGACGCCATTGCTCCCTCCCAGGCCCCACCCCCAGAGGAAACGTCACAAAAAAGCGACCCAGGTTGCCAGGCACCAACAAACACCTAAGACTCCGACAGGTGCGCCGAGATAAAAAAGAATGAAAATGGCCAAAACGAAAGATCAGACCAAATTACAACTAACGGATGAAGAGATAGCCAAATTAACAGATGCCCAG
>PVJI01025689.1:0-20192 GCA_004026765.1 Micronycteris hirsuta | reverse complement strand
CTTTTATTTTTTGTCTGTGTATATTAAAGTTAGTTAATAGTCCTGTCACCCCCATGAGGGTGTTAAAGTAAGTTTGCACTATTCATAGCTTTTCAAGAGTAGGAGAGTGCCCACCTGTGAAAGTCTTTGTGGGAGAATTGAAATAAGTGAAGTTTTTACACTCTCCATCCAGAAGTCCAGAGACCCTGACTAAATCTTAAACCCCAAGTTCACCAGTGATTTGCATTTGAATATCTTTGCTCCAGCTGAATGAAAAGGAGTGTCCCTCCCCCCACCCCGCCACTATTCTGTTTGTATAAGTTTTTAGCACATTTTTTTTAGTTCTCTCACACCCTCTAGAAAAGGAAGTAGATATCTCTAGTTTACAGGTAAGGACAGGAGCTTTTACAATTGTTTAAAGACTAATTTGAGGTCCTAGTCCAAATCTCAAATTGTTTGGACTTGTCTTTACAGCAAGATGCAATGGAAGTAATAAGATTTGGGATGAGAGAAATGCCATCTGCTTGAGTCAGGCACGCAGCCCTGTGTAGGCTGGTCTCTCCTGTGGCGCTGTCCAATGCTCCAAAAGTTAGTGACCGCAGCCGGCACCGTCTCAGTAGCTTACAGACAGATTCTTTGGTCTGGGAACTCCGGCAAAACAGAGTGGGAATGGCTTGTCTTTGCTCCACTTACTGAACCAATTAATGTTTTGGAAAGACCCAAACTTCTAGGGGAGTTGGAATCATCTGGAAACTTCACTCGCATGCCCGGAACCTGGGCTGGGGTGACCTGAAGGTTGGACTCAGCTGGGCTGTTTACCTGAGCACCCTCGCGTGGACTGTCCCTGTGGCCCTTGCAGTGTGGGGGCCGGCTTACAAGAGACCCACAGGAAACTGTGTGGACTTTTATAACCTAGCCTCAGAAGTCAGATAAAGTCACTTCTGCCACCCTCTACTGGTTGAAGCCATTGTGTGTTTGCCCAGATTCATGGGGATGGGCGTAGATCCCACCTCTTAATAAAAGGAACCAAAAAAATTGTAATTACTTAAAAAAAAAGACATATTAACTATTTAGTCCACATGATATCACAGCACTGATTCAAGAGAACATTAGTGTGAGAAGTCAGCAAAGCTATATCAAGAATGAGTTCATTATAGATGGGGAAATAAAAGATGAGCTGTGTACATTGTAAAGAATTAATGAAAATTGCTAAGGTGAGTAGAAAAATTGAAGTTAACCTAAGTGCCTAATAATTGGGGAGTGGTTTAAATACATTGAAATACGTGTGTTAGAAATACTACGCAGCCTTTAAAAAGAATGATGTGGCCCTGGCTGGTGTAGCTCAGTGGATTGAGCGCGGGCTGGGAACCAGACAGTCCCAGTTCGATTCCCAGTCAGGGCACATGCCTGGGTTGCGGGCCAGGTCCCCCGTGAGGGCCATGTGAGAGGCAACCACACATTGCTGTTTCTCTTCCTCTCTTTCTCCCTCCCTTCTCCTCTCTCTAAAAATAAATAAATAAAATCTTTAAAAAAAAAAAAAGAATGATGTGGCTCTGTATATACTGACATGGGAATGTATCCATGTATTGAGTGACAATATTATTTACAGAAAAACGTGTATTCAGTGATCCATTAGTATTTTACTATCACATAACTATATATGTAAAAACTTAGCAAACAGTGTAAAGGAATCACACCAATCTGTGAATGGGGGTTTCTAGTGGGGACAAGAGTAGGACTTGGGTGGGTGTCAGGCATGAAGGGGAGTTCAGGTGTTACTCTCTATAGTTCTGTGCTCTTTAGATTTTTTAATTGAATTAAGTATTTTTATATTGCTCTTAGAGTATGAGTTGCTATGTGAAATTTTAACTTTTAAAATATGTTAAAGTTAATTTTTTAGGTAAACATTTAAAAGTTGGGATGTGATGACACCTTACCTTCCTTGTATTTTATTATATGAACAGTTACAGTAGGTGTGATATTGACATAAGTAGGCATGAGACTGCTTGGCATGCACCGTAGTCATCAGAGAGATTTAAGAAAACCAGTCTTTTTGTTAATTTGTTTTGCTTTGTCTCTCCTCTCCCTCCTTCACCGAGAAGTCTCCTGGCCAGCAGCACCGGTCCTGAAATGCGGGGTGATGCCCAGTGACCTTTGTATGACGGCTTCCATATTTACTAAGAGGAGACGTGCTCATGTTGGGTTGAGCATTTAAGCTTGTATTATCTCCCAAATGGAATTAACTGTGTTCATATAATCAAATTGGGGAATTCGGCAGTATTAGAAAAGATTTATGGCTTTAATAAGATTTAACCCAGTCTATTTCTGAGCTAATATTATGCAGTGGGGGTTTTTTTGAGCATACACACCCCTCGATCTAATAGAACAGGATAGAAGCAAGAATGGAGATCCAAGTCTGTGTTTTAAAGGTATAAGCCCTTTGCTTATTTCCTATGTTGTGTATAGCATGCCAGTAATTTTTCAAACAATGGTATTATTTCAAGTTGTATCCTAGTGAGAGTGGCTTATCCTATGTCAGCGACTGAGCCGTGACCTGGTTGGGCAGTGCACTAGGTAGATACTTCCTACCCGTGGCTTTTACCTTCGAGTAAAATAGGCAGAGACATCAAGTAAGTGATTGTGAGAGGACCGGCTCACACCTGTGTGAGATGTGAGGCTGGATGCCCTCTGTTTGCCCCGTCCCGTCCCCTGTGCTCTGTGTGCCGGCCAGCAGGCCGTTATACATATACGGGCTCTCTTGCCTTCTGGCTTTTGGGCAGGAAGTCAGGGTGTTGGTTTTCCTCGCCCTCTCCTTCCCCAGGCTGGGGGTTGAAGGTGATGCGGTTCCTCTGCTGAAAGCCATAGCTGCTGTCTGGTGGCCCCCTCCTGCTAAATTACTGCTGCAAATTCTCCCTCCTCTTGTCCCCTTAGACTTGGGGAGGTGATGGCTGTCTGCTGTTGCAGGCTGCTGGGTACCCCGCAGTCCTTGCTCATTTCCCTGAGCTTCTCCATGCCTTTGTAAATAGTGCTTTCCTTAAACTCTTTTCAGTTACCCTGTTTGAGTAGCATTTCATTCCTACCTGCCCCCTAATTAATGACATCCCATTTTGCAAATAAAGAAGTTGAGGCTTAGAGATCAGTGAATAACAGAACTAGGATTAGAATCTAGGCTATTTATGTCAAAGCCTGATTCTTTACCTAGTGCTTTACTGCTTGCCTGTAGTGGTTCTCATTGTCATCCTCAAATTGAGGAGAAACTCAAGGGGAAAAGTTTCTTACCTCGTAGATGTAACTATGAAATTATGAGGCTAAACATCAAACTAGCTCTTATACATTTAAATAAGCGATAGCCTTCAAATCAGCTTCTGTAGTTCAGAGTTTTGTTATTTTCTTTTGGAATTGCCATCAGAATCATTTTATCAGGCAAGCAGGAAAAAATAATCTGAAGGAATGAGACCTTCATTTTGCCACCTTATTTTCTAGGCTGGGCTCAATTTGACTACTGTGTATTTGCAAACATCTGCTCCATCTTTGAAAGTTCAGGGTATTTGAAAGCAATACATGATTGTGTGGAAAGACATTCTAAGAGGCATCCAAGAATGTGCTCAGTAATGGCAGCCAAGTTGGAATGAATATAGAGCTTCTCAGATGGCTATTTTGAAGGATAGAATACTCAATTTTGTGTGTAATCTCTTGACTTATAAATACCAGAACTGAATCATGTTACCTGAGTCTCATTTCACTGTGTTCAGACTCTGTATTCATTTCCTTGACCCGCAGAGGAACCCTGGGCTGACTAGGTGGCCGCGAGGGCCTGTGGCCCTTACTGCCTTATAAACAGAGCTGTCTGGGAGGCGACATAGCCGATTGGTTAAGAGCTGGGTCCACGAGCCAGACCACTTTGATTCCAATCCAGGCTCCACAAATGGCCACTGTGTGCCATGGTTTCCTCATTTGCTAAGTGGAAATAATAGTACCTGCCTCACACAGTTTCTGTGAGGATTAAAATAATTTTGAGAAGGACTCAGAATGACGAGCACAACTGTAAGTGCTCAGTAGTGGTTAGCCTGTTTGTTTTTTAATCACTGTTCGTCCTCCTCATTCATCTTCACAGCCAGAGCCTCCCATTGATTCTCGCTCCTCCCGTGCAGTCCTGTTCCTCTGTAGGTCTCGTCTGTCACATTTCCACCAACAAAGTTTTTCCTGGATGGAATACAGGAATTAACTGTCTAAAGTACCTACTTTTGAAAAGGTGTGTCTAAATTATGGAACAGGAGGAAAAGAACCAAAGGAGCAGGGATTAAGAGCCTGATGGGAAAGTGAGCTTGTTGGGAAGAGGAGGTACCACCTGGAGGGCTGTTTTTTTACTAAGCCAGTAGTTGGGATCTGGTGAGTCTCAGCCACATGTTCGGGCTGGTTTCTAGCCAGCTTCTGTTATTAGTTTGACGGGTACCCTTTCAGACACTGCCTTTTGTGCCTCTGTGTCTTCAGCTTGCAAAATGTTAACCCTGGTACCTTCCTACATTCTGGGTAACTTGGTGGACCTAACTGTTGCAGACAAGAATCCCTCTTGCATCAGACTTATAAAAGATAACAAAATTGAAGAGATTTTACTTTAGTTAAGGAAACAAGTCCCCATGTGCCATAAAGAGGGCATTCAAAGCCTGAGTGATGAGCAGGAGTTGCAGCAGGGTGGCACATGTGGGATGAAGTCCAGGCCTGTGCAGAGTAGGAACATGGTACCCAGCTCTCTCTGCCTCAGCTCTAGGACTCGTGAAGAACTGTTTTCTCCACAATGTGGGGAGTAGAAACAAACCTACCCAGTGGCTAGGGAATGGCTTTGGGAGGAAAGAAAGGAACTGGAGAAAAAAAACTGGGACCCAACAGCTGCATCACTTGGAAATGAGGTGGCCGACTTCTCATCTGCATGCTCTGAGCCCCTCCAGCTGAGACATGAACACAGAGTTGTCTAAAGCCTGTGGAGAAGGTTAAGGGAGCTATAAAAAGGGGTTGGGGTACAAGGTGCTCATTGATACTGTATTTATTCTATTTCTCAAATTTTCCATAGGGGATGTTGCAATTCTCTTCTTCCCACCTTTCCAATTAAAATAAAACCCTACGGCCTAGGTATCACAAGAAGTCTTTCTTGATTCCCCATAATCTGATCTCATTTCCTCGAATGAAAACGGTATCGAGGTAAACTGGGTTATAATGTGCATAGTCTGTCATTATTAAGGCCTGTGGATTGACTTCGCCTGCTGAATAGCTCTAGCAATGAATAGGTGAGCTGTGTGCCGGTTGCGGGGTGGGGGGGGTGGGGAGGGGAAGGAATGTGAGTCCTTTCTCACCGACTAAAAGGACTGCATGTACAGTTGTAGAGCCACAGGGCGGATATGAAAACACACCTGGCCACTTGTGCTGCCTTCCCCGGGGATGGAGAGTTTCACTCGAGTGTGTGTAAACATCCCGCCTTACCTGAGTCACCACTCAGTTGTAGCCCCAGTTCCTCCTCTTTCCTCAAGCCAAAAATTGTCTAACAATATAATAATAATACCAGAATAACTACACAATTCATTCTGCTTGAATCTAAAAAAAGATGCAGTCTTTTTTAAATAACCATGTTCTAGGTGAAAATGCTTTCTGGAAGGAGCTGTTCAATGGGAGGGCCATAATTTATAGTGAGAAAACATGTTCAAGTTAATAATTTCCAGAGTTTTAAATCACCTCATTGTAAAACATTTTAATGGAATAGTTATCTGACACATAAAATGGATGGAAGCAAAGGTTATGGGAGATGTACAAACTTTAAAGTTCAACTTTGCCCCGTTTTATGTATACAGGGGGACAGGGCCCTCTGTTGAAAGCACGGGTTCTGGAACCCACACCCGTGAGTCTGGCCTGCCTGGCCCCGTGGCCGTGGGCAAGTCCCTAGCTCTCTGAGCCGTGCTTTCTTCCTCTGTAAGTTAGGTTGTCGGTCCAGCAGGGTTGTCGGGAAGATCCGTAGTCACATGTCTGGCCACCAACCAAAGCCCAGTAAATTAACGAATGGAAATATACCTGGGTTTTTGTCAGAGAGCAGCTCTTTAGCTGTAGACTTTGTGGCTAGAGTTTTAGCACCTTTATGGGCAAACTCTAGTTTTGTATATCATTTTAACCCTTTCTTGACATTCTTTTTCTATTCCAAAGTCCCTTGGGGACCTTTTTCCTTACATGTCAGTTTTCTTAAAGACAGGTGTGGGACTGAGTATAAAATCCACAAACTGATATAAATAAACAAATGCAGAGAAAGGGGTGGCTTCCCATTGTAGAGAGAATAATGGGGTTAGAAAATCCTCAATAAATGCTAACATTAGTGGATGAAAGTTTGATGGGGAAAAGATATATCTATAGCCTCAGAGTTCTCCCTGCAAATTATGTATTACAAAGAGAAACATAGTAAATGTAGAGTGGAGAAGCCTGGCACACACCACCTTAACCAAGTGATTAAGGTTTACGTTATTACATAATGTCACATATTGAGACAAACCAACATCTTGTGCCTTCTGTTGGATTCTGTGAAAAGCCCACAACTTGAGTTTTGGCTTATGTTAAATGCCAAAAATGTATAAACTACATCAAATCATGAGGAAACCTCAAACTCCTCTGAGCTGGTGGACATTCTACAGAATTAATGGTCTGTAATCTTCAAAAACATAAGCTCAACAAAGACAAGGGCCAGTAAGAGGTTGAGATTAAAGGAGGCTAGGGAGACGTGGCAACAGCATGCGTGGGACAAAAAGGAAGCTCCGAAGGCTGTTGTTGCCACACGGACTGTGGCTTGGACAACAGTGTTGCATCGATGTTAAATTTCCTCATTTGGATAACTGTACTGAGGTCATGCAATAGAATGCCCTTGTTCTTAAGCTCACAAAAAGATCAAAGATGTTGAAAAAAAGTAGAGATATTGCAGCCTTGAGCGAGAGGGGCTCACGTTTACCATTATGTCGTTAGATGTTTGCCTGCTTTACTCTTGTCCCAGTGTGACCTTGGGAGAGGCATGGAGAATGCTAGCAACAGGGACAGGCATTTTCTTTGAGCAGCAGTGAAAACCCGTGCGTCTTTTGAATTTCTCGTTATTACCCTTTGGACGGATGAGTAACAACGTGTGAAGAACTGATGAGAACCATAGAGCAGTGTTCGAGACCTGAACGTGATCATTGTAGACCTGTCTGTTGAATATTGTATTCAGAGCTTTATTTTTTAACATCCTCCAGATGAATGGAATGATGAAAATAGCATTTTAACTTTGTGAAAGTATTTTTCTATAATTAAGCTAATCTTAGGTCATTAGTACTGTTTAAGAGGAGGTAGATTTAAGAGTATTCCCATTTAGTCGCTGAGAAAGAAAGACCCAGAGAGGATGAGTGACTTGCTCTAGGTGTCCCTCCTAGACCTAGAACATGCATCCTATGGCCTTCTGGGATTGGGTTCTTTCATATGCCATGATTCTATGTATTTTTTAGAAACGTAAGAAAATATAAGACAGCAAACCTACTTTCTCTGGTATAGATTAGCAGTAGTTCTGGTCTTGAAAAGAGAATTAGACCAGAGAGATGCCATTTGACACTTGAAACTCTTTGGTTCTATGAAATTGGTTAACGAGGCTAATTTTGATTCAAGATCTATGTGATAAGCCCTCTGGATATTCCTTAATTGATCACCGTAAGGCATGAGTGGTCTGGTGTCTTTAGGACCCTCCCAATGGTGTGTGTGCAATAGGATCTGTTATTCTGTTTCTGTATGAATTGATTGGCCAGCCCCTCAGGCCTGCTGTCTCGCTTGCAGAAAGCAGCTGCACGGAGGGATGAAGGGCGAGGTGATGGAGCTGGGACGCCGGCCTGGCGCCTTGGCTCTTCCACGTGCCCGCTGTGGACTCTGGGCAAGGATAATACTGAAGGTGACAATAATCATAATAGAACCTGTCTCATAGGCTTGTTGCAAAGATTGAATGAGTTAATATTTGCAGCAAAGTTAGAACAGCACTTGACATAAACAAAATACTATGTAAGCAAATTTTAATTGCATTGAAATATACTAATTTTACAGTTTTAATTATTTTTAAGTGTACGGTTCTGCAGGATTAAGTGCATTCATGTTGATGTTGAACCATCACCCCCGTCTATCTCCAGAATTTTTTCATATTTTTAATTTTTTCATATTTAATTTTTTCAAATGCTGTTCCAATCTGAGTACCTTAGGCCAGTGGAGTCATGCAGTATTTGCCCTACTGTGACTGGCTCATTTCACTTAGCATAGTGTCCTCAAGGCTCACTCATGTTGTAGTATGTGTCAGAATTTCCTCCCCTTTTAAGGCTGAATAATGTTTCACTGTATGTATTGTCAACTGGTGGTCATTGGTGTCAACAGTATGTAACACATTTTATCCACTTATCTATTGATGGGCACTTGGGTTGCTTCCACCTTTTGGCTATTTTGAATAATGCTTCTATGAACATGGGGGTACAGATACCTGTTCAAGTCCCTGCTTTTGCTTGTTTTGGATGTCCTATACCCAGAGGTGGAATTGGTGAATCATATGGTGATTCTGTGTTTAATTTTTTTGAGGAATCACCATCTGGTTTTCCACAGAATTGCATCATTTTACATTTTTTTTTACATTGCTAATGGGAATTTTATTTTTTGAAGTATATTTTATTATGTTATTATAGTTGTCCCATTTTTTCTCCCCTTTATTCCCCTCCATCCTGCACCCTCCCTCCCACCAGCATTCCCCCCGTTAGTTCATGTCCATGGGTCGTATATGTAAGTTCTTTGTCTTCTCCATTTTCTGTACTGTTCTTAACCTACTGCTGTCTATTTTGTACCTACCATTTATGCTTCGTATTCCCTGTACCTTTTCCCCCATTCTCCTCCCTTCTCCTCCCCACTAATAACCCTCCATGTGATCTCCATTTTTGTGATTCTGTTCCTGTTCTAGTTGTTTGCTTAGTTTGTATTTGTTTTTGTTTAGATTCAGTTGTTGATAGTTGTGAGTTTGTTGTCAGTTTACTGTTCGTACTTTTGATCAGCTTCTTTTTCTTAGATAAGTCCCTTTAACATTTCATATAATAAGGGCTTGGTGATGATGAACTCCTTGAACTTGACCTTACCTGGGAAGCACTTTATCTGCACTTCCATTCTAAATGATAACTTTGCTGGATAGAGTAATCTTGGATATACGTTCTTGCCTTTCATGACTTTGAATACTTCTTTCCAGTCCCTTCTTGCCTGTAAGGTTTCTTCTGAGAAATCAGCAGGTAGTCTTATGGAACTCCTTTGTAGGTAACTGTCTCCTTTTCTCTTGCTGCTTTTAAAATTCTCTCCTTATATTTAATTTTGGGTAATGTAATTATGTTGTGCCTTGGTGTGTATTTACCTGAGTCCAACTTCTTTGGGACTCTCTGAGCTTCCTGGACTTTCTGGAAGTCTATCCTTTGCCAGATTGGGGAAGTTCTCCTTCATTATGTTTTCAAATACGTTTTCAATATCTTGTTCTTCCTCTTCTCCTTCTGGCACCCCTATTATTCTAATGTTGGAATGTTTAAAATTGTCTCTAAGGTTCCTAAGTCTCTCTTCATTTTTTTTTTTTTTAATTCTTATTTCTTCATTCTGTTCTGGTTGAATGTTTATTTCTTTCTTTTGTTCCAAATAGTTGATTTGAGTCCCAGTTTTGTTCCCTTCACTGTTGGTTCTCAGTACATTTTCCTTTATTTCACTTTGCATAGCCTTCACTTTTCCCTCTATTTTGTAACCATACTCAACCATTTCCGTGAGCATCCTGATTACCAGTGTTTTGAACTGTGCATCTGATAGGTTGGCTATCTCTTCATTGCTTAGTTCAATTTTTGAAGTTTTGATCTGTTCTTTCATTTGGGCCATATTTCTTTGTCTTGGTGCTCCTGTTATGTCTTAAGGGGCAGAGCATGGGGTCAGAGAGGGGACAATGTTGCTTGCTCAGCTCTTCTCCGGCTTTCAGTCACTTCCCCCACTATCCACAAACAAATTGGGTTCTTCTGGTTCAGATTCCCAGGTGGGTGGGTTTGTGTATGTTCTAGGACCCTGTGGATCTCTCCAGTGAACTCTCCTGCGAGGCTGGAAGTTTTTCCCGCTGCTGCACCCCCAACAGATTTTTAAAGCCAGAGATTTTGAGGCTTTCTTTTCCAGGCTGGAACCCTGGGTTGTGCAGTTTGTCTTGCTCCCCAGTTGTTCCTCCTGGTTTATCTGCTTGCAAATGTGGGACTGCCTGGACCTCCAGCCACTGCCTCAACCAGTCCTCCAGCTGCCACCTTGCCATGCGTCCTCTCTGCCCCGGCTGCCTGTCTCCGCCCCTCCTACCGGTCTGGATGATTATTTCTTGTTTAACTCCTTGGTTGTCAGACTTCCATACAGTTTGATTTTCTGGCAGTTTTGGTTGTTTTTTGTTTTTAAATTTGTTGTTGTCCTTCTTTTGGTTGTGCGAGGAGGCAAAGTGTATCTACCTATGCCTCCATCTTGGCTGGCTCATTTTACATTTCTACCAGCAAGACACATGGTTCTAGTTTTTTCACATCCTCACTGACACTTGTGATTTTATGTTTTTTTCTTTTTTATTATAAGCATTTTTATGTATGAAAATGTTGGAGTTGATTTAACAACCAGTAGTCTAATATTCAGAGTCTGTTAAGCTATTGCCATAGTCTTTTAAAGAGAGAGAGGCATGAATCAAATACTTTGTCTAGAGAAGATTTGGGAAATCTGGTTGGTCAGATACTGATTCAAATGTTTACCAGCAAAACTTGTATCAGAACCTTCATTTTGGGTTTTGGGCCACTCCTCAGCAACCCCTGCAGTATTCACACTGCACTCTACTTTTAAAGAGAAAAGCAACATAACAAATATGGTCATGCCAAGAACTTATTTAGACCCAAAGAGCTTTTTTGATTTATGTGCTGGAGTCTGTTGAGAGTGGGTTTATTCATTTTTACCTACCAAATTGGAATGTACCTGCCTTCCAATTGTTTTGTACAACTTGAATGAACAGACTTGGAGCATCCAGTGTAAAACCAGCCCATCCCTGAAAAAAGATGTGGAAAAACAGGATGATGAGAAAGTTCTGGTTCTTCTTTGTCATGCTTCCCTACTGTGTGCACACTGCCAGTGGGTGCTGCAGGCACCACTGCACTAAGAGGGTCACATCCATTCCCGGTTCCAGAGAGCCCTGTGGATCACAGTGAGGGGGTGGTAGGGGGCATGGCCAGGCCCTGGAGGGCTGCTGTAGTAAGTGGGTTCAGTGTCTCCACTGAGGTGCTTCCCAGAATGACACCTCTCAGCTGGTTCCCTAAACTGTCTGCATATGCACAGCCAAGTGTGAGCTGAGCTGGCTGGTGCTGGTTACAGAGGAAGCTGTTTTCACTGCCTCAGGCCTCTACGCCACTAAACTGGGCACTGGTGGTGTGCAGGCCATGCTGCACGCAGGGTAACCATGGACATATGCTTGGAATGCCAGTTTTACTCAGTTTGGAGGTAGGAACTCCATAGATCACTTGAGGAATAGAATGCAAACTGGATGATACATAGGTTTTTTTTTTTTTTTCATATGTTTTAAGTATGAGACGGAAATTAGACATTTCATGCTTATTGGGCATTGAGCTGTGCGCCTAGATACTTCTTTTCACCCCCCGCTTCATTCTTTCTATATGTTTATTCTCTTCTGCACAATTTTTTTGAAAAAGCTCACTGATGCACAGCTTGGGAAGCCTGGAGGTGTGTGGAAGTCAACGGAGGGCTCAGAAAGGCTGGTTTGTATCTCCTGAAGGCAGAGTGCCAGTAAGGAGTAGGATGGCTGCAAGACCTTCTTTCCTTCCTTCCTTCCTTCCTTCCTTCCTTCCTTCCTTCCTTCCTTTCTCTCTTTCTCCCTCTCTCTCTTTCTCCCTCTCTCCCTTCCTTCCTTCCTTTTTTTTTTAAGAGAGTCACTCTTTTTTTTTCTTTTTTTTAAGATTTTATTCATTTATTTTAGAGAGAGGAGAAGGGAGGGAGACAGAGAGGGAGAGAAACAGCAATGTATGGTTGCCTCTCACATGGCCCTCATGGGGACCTGGCCCGCAACCCAGGCATGTGCCCTGACGGGGAATCGAACCGGCACCCTCTGGTTCCCAGCCCGCGCTCAATCCACTGAGCTACACCAGCCAGGGCCTTCCTTCTTTCTTTCCTTCCTTCTTATTTGCTTATTTGGGAGAGAGGAAGGGGGGAGAGGGAATGAGAGAGAGAGAGAGAGAGAAAGAGAGAGAGGCATCAATTTGCTGTTCCACTTATTTATGCTTTCATTGGTTTCATTAGTTGATTGTTATATGTGCCCTGACTGGGGATGAAACCTGCAACCTTGGCGTATTGGGACGACGCTCTAACCAACTGAACTAACTACCCAGCCAGAGCTAACAAGACCATGTTCTTTACCTGTCCACTGTGATTTTGGACAATGATTTAGTGGCCCCAAGTCTGTGTTTCCACATCTCTAAAATGGGAGTAACACCAGTGTCAGAGGACTGCTGTGGCTTAAATGTGGTCATACCAGTACTGGGAAAACTGTGGTGAAGATACTCTGGCTGTGGCTGTGGAAGTGTGGGTGTATTAAGGAGACAGAGCCTCACCGGCCCCTCTGCTGGCACCTCTCCTAACTTATTTGCATAGTAAGCCTTCTGTATGCTGCAATTCACAGCCGCCTTTCTTTTCCTTCTGGACCTCTTCTCTCTGCTCTTCATCTTCCCCTAGGTACCTCTGCTTCCTCACAACATGGTATTAAGAGGGAGGGAAGGCTGGGTTAGGGGAGGGTTTGGAGTGGCCTAAGACCATTCCCAAGGAATCCCCCTAAGCAACACATTTGGTGTGCTGCTCGAGGCTCTGAGAAGGCATCAAAAGGCAGTGGATAGAGGGTTAGGAGGGGGAGCGAGGATTTTGAGGAGCACATCTAGGGCTGCTTGTTTAATCTTCATCCTTGTCAACTCTGAATATTGGTGACCTGGCAAAATGAGCAATGTGGTTTGAGTATTTCCACAAAGTTGTTACAGTAATTTATGTCACTGATTTAATGACTGATGCCCAATGAACTCTACATGGCTCTGTAGCAATTATGTGTGTTATTGGATGTGCCAGGTTAACGAGCTTTTATCCATAGAAGGAACTCTGCCCAGCTGCTTGATTATGAGCTGTCATCGGGCCTACTCATTGTCAGCAAACGACCTGCAGTCCTTTTAACTATACTGCCGAAAACAGCTGTCAAGTGTCCTGGGCCGCCTGTCCCTCTGCTCAAGGAGTTTACAGACCTTTGGAAGGGTGGGGAGGGCAGGAGAGGTGACTCTGAGGGCTGAGGGATGGGACATCCTGGTCTTTACTTCTCTAGGTATGTTGCCCAACTTTATCTCCCCTCCTTCAATCCCCTCTTCAAACACTTTTAATCTGGAAAACTGGCCCTGATTGATCCCATCAAGGAGAAAACTTTTTTCTTCCTCTTGGCTTTTCTGTTCTTTGTTCTATAATTAGTTTGTCTTAAAGGGGCTTTCCAACCTTTCTTCAGTGTTGAACATGTGTTCTGTTAGATTCATTTCTCCCACCCCGTCTCATCCCTTCTCATTCCCACAGGCCTGCACTGTAACTATTTAGCTATTAGTTAGAGACTTTGCCACATACCAAAAGAAACACATTCTGTTGTTGTATTTATTGGTTTTAATTATAAGGCATTTGGAAGGCATTTTAGGACTCTGCATCTCTGTAATTTTCTACTAGCAATTTGCACCTCGTGGACCAATAATAAGAATGAAGTTCCTTCCTCACTTGGCTTTATAATCATAGACATTTTATAATCGGCCGCCTAAGTGCTAGCAGGGCTCTCACGGCTGGAGTAGGAACAGTGACTTACTTCTGGAATTGTATTCAAACCCTCTAAGGAACTAGTGGCTGATGCACGAGTTGGCTGTCTCCTCTGCCCCGCAGTAGACGTGTGGTGCAAGGGGATTTACACGGTACCATGGGCCGGTCCCCAGCCAAAAAAGACATGCCTGAAGGAGATCAGTTGCTAATTTAAATCTGCAGCAGAATAAAATCAATTATATTTAAGGGGGTTGCTGTCCTGGGTGTTGTATAAAGTTTGAGCTTTGGACTAAGGAATTGTTATCTGAAAACCTCGACGCCTCTCATTGTGTTTACGAGAATATCCGTTTTTCTAAGCTTGGGACCACGTACTTTCTAAGAGCAGTGGTACTTCATGTTAGAAGAAAAAGCATGCAACAAACCAAAAACCAAAATGTTTTTAGCTTTGTTTCCCAAATGGGGTAAATGCTTTTCCACAAGAGAGTTATTCCCAGGGCATTTTATACACTTTCCAAGCAGTTTACCAAGTCATGGTTTGTGTACATTCTCTTCAGCCTGCGGGCCTGACGTTAGCTTCGCCCGCTCCTGCCAACCCAGCTCCTTTCCCACATCAGCTATTCCATTTCCTCCTGCCACTCTCCGTAGTCCTGACATAAAAGAATAAAAATACGTTTGCTCTAACATAATAGGGGACCTCCAAAAGTTCGGTGAACGCTGAACACCAAGAGTTGGTTTTAAAAACAGACCAGCTCTGTACTGAAGTTCTGGGACCCTGAGCGAAGGGCTTACCCCGTTTTAGTCTTAGTCAAGCAGCGGTAATAATACTTGTCCATCTGTCTGATGGGGCTGTTCTAGTCATATGAGATCATTTACATGGTAGCACTTTTTAAGTGTGTTTGACTTCTGTGAAACAGGAGAGCATGGCAGTTTTGGTTCAAGTCCTGCTGCTTGATGTTGGCACTGTACGTGGTGTTTTATGATTTCTTACAAGTCCCAGTTCTCGCAAACCCTAAATGTGTGAGCTGATGACTGACCCACTTAAAACCAGAGAAGCTTTTTTTTGCTTATGAGAACTAGCCTAAACTGCTTTAGTCCACAATCAAGTCGAACTATATTCTTGATCCATGACTGTATTGTCAACAGAGCTTCATTTGCATAGCAGGATCCATCCGAGAGCTGAGTTCTTGGCATACTTTAAAAATTGACTGCCTTGAATCATGTGTTAATTCACGCTAACACACAGCATATGCTTGCGTTAATAGCATCCTTCTGTTCTACACCGCAGCCTTCAAATGGAGTCTGTTCTATTAGTTCAACTTCTTTTCTAAATACAAGTTTAGTTTTAAGTCAGCTCTTAAATATATCCCTAGAATAGTGGGATGCTTCCACGTTTTTTTTTCCTCTTTAATTATATAAACTTGTCTTTATGGAAATCGGCATATTGGGGTAACTTTCTGGTGCTGAGTCATGTGCAGGTTCCACCTCCACCTTCTGAAGTCACAAAATGAGTTGGCTGCTATTTGTTGACTTCCTTTTTCTTCCCCCGTACCATGCTCTTCATCATCCTGTTCATTCTGTCGCCAAAGTCTGCCCTTGCAAAGCATTGCCGTGTTGTTCTCTCTTCTCCCTAGTTCAGACTTGTAAGGTTTCATGTCACGTGGGCTTGTTGCAGCCTTCTCTTCTTCCGCCAGTTCAGGCTCCTTACATTCATTCCATTTCAGTTCCGTCTTACCCGACCTGTTCGCCCTCATTCGCTTATCATACCCAAGCTACTTAGACCACTAAGGCCTTCTAACAAGGTGTCATGGCTTTAATCATCTTCCTCTCTGCTGTCTTTGGACATCCATGATTTCTTTTTTTACACAATAAAACTGTCTAAATATGCACAGTCAATATTGAATGACTGTGACCCTTTTCTTAGAAATTCAACTGGGTCAATGAGTGGCATGAAAGGCATTTTTGCAATGGATGTGGCATTAAGGCTTATTCCTCTTTACATATGTTTTAATGTTCAGTTACAGAAAAAATATTTTTTGCAACTGACATTAAAAAAATTTAATCTTTTGTTTCTCCTGATGTATACACCATGGTATACAGTATTTGAAAAATGTATGAGAATCAAGAAAGTTGGAGGAAAAAACCTCAGAGCCCTCCTTTTGGAAATAAGAGCTTTAGTATTTTGATTTCTTCTTTTAGACTCCCCCTCCCCCAAATTATAATGCGTATGATAACATAACCTTATAGAATTATAGTTAAGTATATTCAATATGGGCATATGTGTGTAGAATTAAAATTGTGGTGCTTTTTTTAGTTTAACTTCACATATTCAGTTTGCAAATTATATGGAAGATAGGTGCTAAAGCCACTAACATGGAGTGTAATCAATTTTAGCTGGTTATCTGTTGTTTTTATTATATATCAATTTTATATTTTATAACATGTAATAATTGACTCAATGGAACTATTAAGTAATTTTAAATACTACATATAATTTTAAAAAACAATTCTGAAAAATATTTGTATGACAGCTTCCTGGCATAGGCAGCATTATCCCCATTGTGCAGACGGGAAAGTGAACGCCTGGTTCAGCTGTCCGTGGCTGTGACTCTAATTGTCGTCCCTGCCTTCTCCGCTCAGCCACACCCCTTTTAATCAGCTATTTTTGTTAGCTTAGGCAGAAATTCACCTTTTGGGGGGAAAGAGGAAGGTGACTCAGATAACAAATGTTAAATTTCTCAAATGTATTCTCAGCAGTTACTGATGATGTGACTTTGCTTATGAGACACCATGTAAGTAGCATCATCCTTTAGTTTTTGTTGTTTTCTGTTTTGCTCTTTTTCACAGTTCTTGCCTTCCTGACATAATCTAATTTGCAATACTGAATATTATATTATTTTCTTTGTTGGACTACATTTGAGATTTCTGCATCTCTGAGAAACAAGCCTATGATTTTACTTTCTATACTTTCTCAAGATAGTAGCATTAATTTATATGGTTTCTGCAGGCAAAGCAAAGTCACATAAATCTACCTGCTGATCAATGGGACGTCAGGAACACCATTAATAGTGCCCTCAGATGAGCCTCCTGGTTGCTGGGCCAGTCACCCAACATTTGTAGGCAGGGGGGCCATGGCCTTCTGGTAGAGTAGAAAGATCAGAACACTGAAATTAGAGTTCTTTCCTATCCCAACTCTGCCGTTTAAGCTGTCTTTATGATCTTAGAATTATACCTAAACCTAAATTAACTAACCTCTCTGAGACTGTTTACCACCAGAGAAGTGGAGATTGAAATTCCTATCTTAAAGTTGGTGTCAGGACAAAGGGATAATGTATGTGAAATATCTGGCACACAGTAAATGCTTATTAAGCGTAAGTCCCCTTGGTCTGCTATTTTTCACACATGCTTCACAAAGAGTTTACATTGATTTGAGAAACAGGACACAGTGTATGACATGCACACAGAAAAGCCCTACTCATAACCGAGAGGTGGCTTTGTTTTCTGCCACTCACCTTTGAACTATTTGCAATTTACTGGTTTTTTGTTTCTCTCCTAATAGACAAAGAAAAATTAGGCCAAGACTCAACTATTGTATTGTCTTTAGCGGCCTCCAGTTTTGTAGAAATACCTTCTGATATCCTGGGTTATTTGGGGTAATTTCTGAGAGGATAGAGACAGTGTTTGCAGTGACTTGCTACTCCTTGAGAATAGCCTTGGAGACTGTCATTATTTAAACAGAACTGCTAAGTCTCTTTAAGAGTTATAAAGAATTATCCTCCCCACAGGGCTGATAATATTTTAGGTAAACATCTGTTCCCTTAAAATATTCACTATCTATAGAGAACAGGGAAAATCATGAGGACTGGTTCTAACTAATCTGAAGTCTTTTGCCCTGACCATCTTAAGCACAAAAAGTTCATACCCAAGTAGAGATGAGTTGACTTCCTTTCCCTTCTTTTAAAAATAGTGGAAGCTCTTCTAGACTAGAGATTTTACCTTTGCCTTCTGTAGTTTGAACGGTTGGGAGTTAAAGTTTTAAAATGGGTCTTGGAAACTCGATACTGCACTCTTCCTCCCCGAGGGCTGCGTGGGGATGAACAGTGTGTGGGCGCAGGCGGTGAGCGCATGGAACTTTCCCATGCCTACTTGGTAGCAAAAGAAATGTGTTTTATCCCAGAAGTGTTTTCTGAAATGATAATTGTCTAAGAAATCCCAAATCTAGGAATCATTGCCTTTAATTCTCCTCCCAAATTGATCAAAGTCCTAGACAGAATCCTTCCTCCCATCTCAAGTCTGTAGGCTGGGCCACCTCTGTATAACATGTTATGGTCTGCTCTGAGTGTCTAGATCGTATATACAATGAAGTTAGATGTTCTTGTTCAGATTTGCACAATAGACCAAAATCAGCTTTACTCTCAAGTGTGTGATTCAGCAGTGAAATCCTGTCCTGAAAATGTGTCCTGAGTTTTCTGTCAAGCTTGGCAGAAACAGACGGTGTCTCAGGAGCTCAAGTGTGGTCACATTAAAGAAGGCCACAGTCCCTGACAGCCATGTAGAACCTGAGTATCCTCTGAAGTTCTCTATTGATTTACAACTTTGGAGACTTCCTAGAAAAGTGCGATGGGGGAGCAGTTCCAGAAAAGGTGTGAAGGGCAGGCTTCAAATAAGGTTCGCCTTCCTTAGAGCAGGTCAGTGTAGCTGTGTCACCATCAGTGTGTTGCACGTGGCAGACCCACCCCACAAAAGGCAACATCTCTCCCTTTCCAACACAAAGGTGTGCACGCCATTCAGCAGCCTTTGCTAAGCACTGACTATTACCCGGCACTTTTTAAAGATGTAGAAATGGACCAGAGGTGAGCCCCTGTACCGAGTGTCTCATAATTTTGGTGACTTGATAAAGCCTCCCATGTTTTTAACATGTGGAGGAGCGGTCTCTATCGTTTCAGATTCTTTTCAGTGCCTGTGAATATGTATCCGGTTGCTAACAACTTTCAGGTTTGCCTATTTTTCAAAAGAAAATTCAGATTAGAGAAGTTTGATCATGTGGTTCTCTAAAGCTTAAGATTAAGTAGCTGTGAAAGGCTTCTCCAGGCTAGTATATCTCGGGACAAGTTTACTGAGTGTATCAGCTTACTGGAAACTTTGGACTTTGGGTTCTCTCATCTTTATATTCCAGTGCTGTCTCCTGCCCCAGTTTTAGGGTCTTGGAAACAATTTTTTTCCTTCTAATGCCTTTCTTGAGGTATACGTGCCATTTCCAGTAGCCATTCTTTAAGTTTTGAGAGTGGAGATATTTTCATTGAGATATTTTCTCCCAGATAAAAGCTGCTCCCAACTCTTAGATGGTTCAATATACATTTGAATTGAATTACATACCTGAGGATACTCAGGGTTCCTTACAGAAATTTTGAGTCACACAAAATAACAATGTGTACATAAAATGCTAAATTGTGGCATATTTCCACGACTTGGTGATTCATTTCATATTCCTAATCTGCTTTTCCTTAAAGGGACATGCCTTAAATCATACTGTTTTATGAAACAAGAGATTCCCAACCTGATTTTCTGATTCTTGCGGCTCTCCCTCCAGTGTCTGCCCACCTATCTAAGCATCCTGTAATTATGCCAAACTTTCCATTGTTTGTAATACAAACTTCCTGAGGGACCTGGTGTGTCATAGTTGTCACCTTGTGTCCAGTCCGTAGGACAGATTTGCACAAAGCAGCCACTCGAATATTTGTTGAATGAACAAATGAATTTTAATATAAGGGACCTGTGGCCTTGCTGTCTCTGTGTGTAAAGGGAATGAATAGAGCAGCTGAAATGATCAAGTAACCATGCCAACTCCTTAATAAATGAGGTAGGTCTTGGGCTATTTTTACACTGGATTTTGTGGGTGTTCTTTGGGAGATGGACTTCTTAATATTCCTTCTGCCTCTAACTTAGAGTTCTACTTAAACACCTTTCTGCCAACTCACTTTCATTCTGCTCCTTAAACCTTGTACAGTCTCTACATTGTTATGATTTCCATAGAAACCCATTGCTTTAAAATGCTGTCTTTTAGCCAACATGAGCTAACATAACAAATTGCGTTTTGTGAGGTTGTTAAGACTTCAGGGAGTTGTGTTCCTCACAATGTCTTCATACTTCTTAGGATTTAAAGCAGCCAGGAAACATGGACTTTTAGAGGAAATTGCAGATAATTTAGTTGCTTTAAAATAAAAGCAATTCTGAAGGCACTTAATGATCTGCCCTCAGGTTTGGCCATGACAAGCATGTTCCCCAGCCCACTCAGGTCTGGTAGTAGGGTGGCACCAGGCAAAGAGCTGGGGCAG
>PVJI01025688.1:0-20075 GCA_004026765.1 Micronycteris hirsuta | reverse complement strand
GAGGAACACACCAAGACACATCATAATTACATTACCCAAGATCAAAAATAAGGAAAGGATCCTAGAAGCAGCCAGAGAAAAGGAGACAGTTACCTACAAAGGAATTCCCATAAGACTGTCAGCTGATTTCTCAAAAGAGACCTTACAGGCAAGAAGGGGCTGGACAGAAGTATTCCAAGTCATGAAAGGCAAGGACCTATATCCAAGAATACTCTATCCAGCAAAGTTTTCATTTAGAATGGAAGGGCAGATAAAGTGCTTCTCAGATAAGGCCAAGTTCAAGAAGTTCATCACCACCCAGCCTTTATTGTATGAAATGTTAAAGGGAGTTATATAAGGTATGGAGGAACATCAACAGGGGAGTGGTTGGGGGAGGGTGGGAATGGGGCACAGAACAGGTAGCATAAATGGTAGGTAGACAACAGACAGGGGGAGGTAAAGAATAGTATAGGAAGTACAGAAGCAGAAGGACTTATGTGTATGAACTATGGACAAAACTAAAGGGTGGGGGAAGGGGGTAATGGGGTAGGGGGCTAGAAGGGGGGGAAGTGGGACAACTGTAACAGCATAATCAATAAAATATAGTTAAAAAAATTTGAAAATTATTCAATCCAGTCCTGAGAAAAATAACATTTGCATGTTGAGAGGGATTTCACTGAACCTGTAAATTGACTTGGCAAGTACAGTCATTTTAATAACATGAACTTATCGATCACTTCACACAATTATTTCTTTTGTTTTTTCTTGTTTATAAACTTTTTCAATGTCTTATAATATGTTTCATCATCTTATAATTTTATTAGTACATGTTTTTCACCTCTTTGCATACATTAATTCCTAAGTAGTTCTTTCTCATGCAATTTTAAATGGAATTGTTTCATTTATTTCTTCTTTTGATTATTATGGTATACAAACATGACAGATAGGTAGATTCTAATCTGTATTTTATTTTCTTACTGAATTCTATTTTTAGAGATTTTATTTCTTTATTTTTAGAAGGGAAAGGAGGGAGAAAGAGAGGGACAGAAACAGCAATGGGTGGTTGCCTCTTTCGCGCCCTCTACTGAGGACCTGGCTTGCAACTCATGCATGTGCTTTGACTGGTAATTGAACCAGAGACACTTTGGTTTACCGGCTGGCACTCAATCCACTGAGCCATACCAGCAAGGGCTACTGAATTCTTTCAATAATTATATTAATTTTTCTGGATTATCAAGGTTTTCCATTTATAATGTAATGTCATCTGCCAACAATGACAGTTTTTGTCCATATTTCTGTTGTCTTTAAATTATTTTTCTTGTTTGATTGCTATGGCCAGAAAAATACAGTATTGTGTTTAATAATAGTGGTGAGAGTGAGCTTTCTTTTCCTGTCCCTGATCATAGTATTCATTAATGATTCTTTTCTTATTTTTGGTGTTAGTTGTAGTTTTTCCTTTTTTAATTCATGTTTTTATTCATTTGTTCTTCTTCTTCTTCCATAACAAACCTTATTGTTTGTCAGTGTATTTATATTTTGAAACAACCACCCTCTATAGGTACTGGGTTACCCTCTCTTTTAAATTTCATTACTTTCTGCACTGATTTTTAGTGCCTTTTTCTTCTTTCTACTTTGTTTGTTTTTCTTACTGGCAAATTTAAATTCTTTTCTGTTTTTTTTTTAATTCTTCTGACAATCCTGTACAGATGTAAAGTTTTTTGTTTTTTTTACAACTAGTTATATGATGCATCTCCAGTTTAATAAGGTTAATTTCCTTTTCATTTGTATCGAGGAACGTTTTCATTTTAAAAAATTTTTTCTCTCCTCTGAAGCATTGGTTGTTTAGAAGCATGATGTATAATTTTCTTATAATTTTTGTTGGTATTTTTGTTTTACCTATACTTGAATTTTAGTTACCACTGTGTTCAGAAAACAATATTGATAAAATTTCAAATGTTTTGAATTTTTTGTCTTGTTTTGTTACTTTGTAAGTCATCTATTCTGAAAATATTCCACGTGCACTAGGAAAAATGCCAAAGTGCAGGTTTTTGAAGAAGCGTTCTAAAAATATTTGGCAAGGCAAAATGACAGTTAAGGCCAGTATTTTCTTATTAACTTTTAAAACACAATATTTTAAAATAAAAATACTTCCCACATTTAACTAGAAAATAACACTGTAGGATCATTGCTTTGCAGCACTCAACAGCACTAATAAATAATTCAAAAGGAAGTTTGCTGCTTTATAGTTACATCACCTATTTCTTGCAATTCCAGATTTGACCTGAAACTGTTCCTTAACAATCCTCATCATGATAAAGTTTAGAAAGAAAATTCAATGAGAGGTAGGAGAAATCTGCAACAAATGGAGAGCTTTTATCATGTGTTCTCACCAGGTTCTCAAAACTGACTTTGTGCAGAACTTCCACAGAATCTGGTTTCGTGTCTTCTTTACTGCATAGGTTGGTGACAGTGAATTTGAGGATGAAGGGCACCAGGACAGGGCAGGCAATTGTACTGGAAAAGAATTAGAACGTCCACACTTTAAGACAGGATTGGGTTACATTTAAATTTCTGCCAGGTCCTCCTCAACAACTCAAGTTCTTTTTTTCCCAAACAAGTTTTTGGACATATGAGGCCTTTCTGCTGGACACAAACATTACACACATTTCAATGTCCTATCATTTGTCATTCTGGCCATAATTTATACAATGTTTCCAGATGCAGAGAAGAGTATAAAAATAACATCTGCAACTAAGTAGAAAAGTGACTTCAAATAATTTCTGATGTGACTGTCTGACCCTGTGACTAAAATTTACTTTTAGGCTTGTGTTGGCATTTTTATTTAGTTATGCTACATGTTACAGAAAGTAACACAGGTAGCAGGGGTTTTAAATATGAGGTACATGAATGAACTCCATCCAAAATCACTCCAAGTCCTCTGAGTGGGCCTGGTGTTTCTCTGCTGTTGCCAGAGATCTCTAATCTGTCACACCATAAACCAAAACTGGGACCAGATACATGGCACCACGAACTTTGGACAGGTTTATTTCCATGAGCTTCTCCAAATTCACAATGATCATCGTCCATGACAAAGAAGGCTTGTCATAGGGGAAGGAAGATTCACAAGATGAACAGACACAGTGGGTGAAGTGTAGAGGACGGTGAAAGCTGGTGACTTACAGCCAGAACCCGCAGGGGTTAAGAAGGAGATAGTTAAATAGTTCATCACAAGCTTTAGCTGTATGCACCTGTGACTTTTGCAAAAGAAATATTTATCATTTAATTAGCCTGGGAAATGAAGCAATTGTGCCTGCAGTTTTTCCCTGAGTCTGTGAAACATCCTTGAGCTTTATCCAACCACCCCTTATAAAATAAACATGGAGATCATGTTCAGGGTCATTGTCTCTCCATCAGAGGATGATGTCCCGCGTGGTCCCAGCTTTTCCTTAAAGTGTCTATGTCTGTGTCTTTCTCAATCTCCCATTGCCCCTCTTCAGGGACCTCCTCCCCGCGCAGGTCAAGGCAATCAAGCAGTATATTTTACAGTACGAGGCCCAGAGAAGCACCTTCCATGTCTAATCCAATTAAATTTACACAATCTATTCAAAGTTTATTTTCTACCATCACCTTGTTTAGAGAGTCCAAATGAACCTCAGAGAGATGAGGGGATATTTCAAAGACAGAAGCTGGAGGTGAGCTGAGTCGCCTTGTGCTGAGGAGAAAATGGTACTCACTTAGTAACCAGTGTCTACAAGATATTTTGGATGGTGTTGAATGTCACAGAAGTGAACAGATAGGTAGTCATGGAAACAATGGTTCTGTATGAGAAGAACCATTCTTCTCATACAGAGGTACTGTGGACACTACAGAAAACTCTGGTTTTAGGTTTTCTGAAGGTTCTTCCAAATGTAAGCCTCAGCCAAAGCAAGTTGATGTGCTGTCCACACTAAGAGAAACAAAACAGAATTTAACACCACCAGAAACCACTGAAAGAACCAATATCTGGTGCTCACTCTGAAATGTCCAGTTTTTGAGGGACAAGAAGGCCTAAACTAAAAAGATAATCTGACTTAAAAAACTACAGTTTGAGATTAGTTAGTTAGGTGTATTCTTCCATTATTTCCTTCAAAGCATTATGTTAGCTGAGGAAAACATACCTAATTTATGACCCCTCTTTGATGATGGCTAATTTCTTGCATGCAGCCTGACGTTGAATTTATCATTCTTTTACATTTAAACCACTCTTGTGTTCAGGTTCAATTCTATCACAGTCATTCTCATGTGCACTTTTTTCAATGTTCCTTTGAGTCATCTGTCAAGTATTTAACATCAAAACCAATGTGCTTTTTCCTGAGTCATCTCAGATGCCTTCCCTGAAATGGGCTGTCTTCCTGAAATCTTCAAGTATTTGTCACTTTTCTAAGTCTGGAATCTCCAAAAAGAGAATCACAATTGAGTTCAAAGTGAAACAAAGAATAAGCAGTATCTTTATTTAAAATTAAAATCCTCATGTGTATGTTGTTCCTGCACACTGTCTCCAAATTGGGGACAAGTGACATTCACCAGATTATTTCCCTCTAAATCAGGGATAGATCAAGCCTCATAGCATAAAGGGAATGTGGTTCACCCAGACTTTAGAGGGTTCTCAGTGCTGGCCTGTAGGACCACAAGCAACCACCTGATATCTCTTCTTTTTTTCTATAATCAGGTTGTTTGACTTGCATTTTCTCAAAGGCAGAAGGGGGACTCAGATTTGGTAGCCTGTGCAAAAATCCATCACCTATTTATATGAGATGAAAGGCTTATGATGGGACATTTTGAGGCCGTACAAAGGAACAAAACACTGACACATACACAAACATGGGTGACTCTACATGTAGTAAAGCTTGTGCTACATGACATGAGCCCAGTCATCAAAGATGACAGAGTATGATTCCATTCCTGTTCCATAACCAGAAGAGTGAAACCTTAGAGCGAGACAGCAGATTGGGTGGTCTGGAGTTGGGACTGGGAGAGTGGTGGTGTTGGTGATGTTGGTGTGGTGTGAGGTGGGGTTGGATGGATTTGGATGGGGTAGGAGGGGAGACAAGAATGGAGGAAGAATGAGAATACCACAGAAGCCACGTACTTAATGACACTAGAAATGGGTATTATTCTGAGTGCTTTGCTGTTTTGGTTTTTTTTTTTTTTAATGTTTTCTCTCCCCGGAACCCAAGAAAAAATAGCCTGTAGAGTTAAACAAGGATCAGCCACTACACTGTCAGTGGAATTGTGCAGAAAATAAAAATGAAGGCAGGGGGAGGAGTAGGAAGTTATCACATATTTACATTTCTGCAAGTACCAGGCTGACGCTTGGATTTCGTCCCAGCGAAATCCTTGGGGAACCGTACCCTGACGTGTGAATCAATCTTACCCAGAGACACGCTTGGAGATAAGAATCCAGCTGCCACGGGTCTTTTCCTCCACCTCCATCTTGGAAAAGACCTCGTGGGTAGCTCAGCCGGGCTTTTTATTAGAAGCCTTAGGGCACATTTACATTGGATTGATTATTCATGGGATTATGCAGAACAGGGGTAAGTTTATTCATTAATAGAGCATTAGGATGAAAATTCAGGTCCGGTGGCAGACAGGACCAGGGTAGTACATTAACAGGACTCAGCAAGCCAGAATTTCTTAAGATACATTTTTGCCAAATTCCCATTAGAGAATTCCTATTCCACAGACATGATCCACACTTGCCCACACGGGAATCAGGCGGAGCTGCCCTCAAAACGCGTAAATTCTGGAACTGCGTGTTTACACGTGTGTGGAAAGAATCCCCACACCAGGCATCAATATTCTGAAAGTGATGTGACCTCATTTCACATGTACATGAACGAAATTTATATTTGAGATACTTCTATGTGTTATTTCTCAATAATATGAATAAATTAAAACAAGGGCAATGGCTGTTATAAATACCTACCATGAACCTCTAAACTGCCTTCTGCTCTCCACTGCACAACGTGTACCCCCGTCTCCCCTCATTCTCTATACCCTTTCCCTGCTTGCCTCCATCAGCCCTCCACATCTCCTGTCACTCTCAGCCCAGCCATGTGGTCGATTTTCTTCCTCTGGAAGCTATAAAAGTGACCACCATTCCAGTGGGGACTGACTACTGGGCTCCATACTGAGCTCTCCAGGTTGGAAACATGACCAGCCACTCAGCAGCTAGGCCTCCCCTAGTATCAAGGCAGTAGAAGGGGACTTTGGAAACTTTATTATCTCTCTTCTTCTCTCCTCCTTGCTCTGTATCTTCTCTGTCCTTTCTTCCTTCCTTTTCTGTTCCAACACCACTGGGACTGGGATGTTCACCATGTCAAGGAATGACTCCTTTCCTATGCTTCTACAGTGGCAATGCAAGGCCATTTGGTGAACTTGTAAAAGTCACACAGGCCTGCCACTTGGGGCAACTGGTTCTATGCCAATGTATAAATTTCCTCAAAGAAAAGGGTAAACTGGGTGTTCTTTGTGGGCAGAGAAACTTGACTGGAGTCCCTTTGTGTTGTAGTTGCAGATGCCACCATGAAACATCTGTAAACAATAGGAAGTAGCAGAAATGGTAATCATTGCAATGATGATATGACACATGGTCATGTGTTTACTCTTTTTAAAAAAGAGAGGTACGACTTTAATAACCTCGTCATAAGTTTGCATGGAGACAACTGAACAAATATTGTGGGCTGACTGAACTATAGGCGAGGTAAATGTCAAATCACTATATTGTACATCTGCAAGTAACACCTGTTGTATTCCAGCCATATTTGCAAAAAAATAAAAAGTATTACATAGCATGTATGGCTCTGCCTGCCATTCCCTTCTACTTGGAGAAAGCTTAACCATCCTATGTGCAATGTTTTTAAGTGAGCAAGTTGGCAATTATGGGGCTGACTGGTCAGTTTCCACGACCCAGTTGCTGTGCCCACCAGTCTAAGTCCAGGACTTCAGCAACCAGGGAAGCAGTCATCCAGGCATCCAGAAATGAATCTTGTAAAGCTGAAAGCCTTAGGTGGGTGGCGCTGGAGAACCAGGCATTGACACCTGCTCAGCTGGTCAGCTAGGAAGGATGTGGGAATAGGAAGAAGTGGAGAAGACAGCAGGTAAGGCAAGAACAGTGTCCAGCCTTCCTCACCCACAGGACAGCTCACTGCACTCCCCAAATTGGGGACTTTGGAGAAAACAGTGTAGAAAAATTGAGTCCAATGGCTGGGACACAGGCTTACCCACATCCAAACAGACTCTCCCTCTGAGTGCTTCCATTTAGAGCCCATGGCTGTCCCCACCTCTAGAACTTGACTCAGCAAGATAGTATGCTTTGGTAACAAGCACTCAGGTCCCCCCACACATGGGCCAGGTAGACAGCAGCCTGAACCCACCTAGGCAGAGGGTGGCCTTTCTCTTCACATCTTCAGATTAGGACTTAGAAAAATTTCAGAGGTGTTGCCAAGAAAGGGAAGGACCCCAGGAGCAAAGGCGGCCAGGTGTGTGCCACTCTGTCAATCCACCCCATACACCCAGAGTCAGTAGGCACCTCTGGAGCAGACTCCAGGCATCAACATTTGTTGTTGCCAGGCAGTGTCACCATTTGCACTTTGGGGCCCAGTGGGAGCAGCATGGGCACTTTGGGGCAATGCATGAGCAAAGGTCAACCCTTAAAGGTGTCCTTGGAGATGTGGGGAGCCACTCTCTCAATAGTCCTGCAGGTCCAATCTCTAGAACACAGGCTGAGTGCTGATGCGCCACACTGCCTGCAGGATCACCCCAGTGCCACTGCCACACTGGAAGTCATCCTCCCCCCCCACCTCTGCCAAATCACCTCCTTTGTGACTTTGGAGTAAAGAAACATACAAGCAACTGACAGGTGGGACCCAACAAGAGGCTTGAATGTCAGCAGGACTGAACCAGATCACAGAAACAATCTATTTCCACATCCATCCCTCAAAGGGTACAGAAAGGATGTTTAAAAAGATTAAGGAGAAAACTGGCAAAGATTTCCAGCTTTCAGCAAGGGGCTCTCAGCAAGGGCCTCTCACTAGTGTCTGTACAATGGACTCTGTGGGTCTCAACTTCACAAAGTCAAGTTCCATGTTCTCTGTAGGCACAGGATGAAGATAGTACAGTTGATGGAGAACACGCATAAGCAAAACACCATCGGTGAAAGGAAATAAAACAAAGTGGCAACAATTGTAGAAAGCCTCTTCAATAAGTGGTCTTCAAAAATCAGAAAATAATACATTCCAAAAATAAATCTGGGCAACTCAATAACAGCATTAACAAGAAAAATATTAAACTAATGTCAGGCCTGACTCCTCTTCCGGCATTTCAACAGATGTAAATTCCATGCACCTTATACTTATTCTGATTCATTCCAGCCCTGTCCAACTTCCATTTCTTTAAACTGACAGCAGCACCATACCTCTCCCTGCCTTCCAACTGATACTATTCCTGCCCACTTGTCTTTGCCTTCAAACTGATACCAAGTCCACCCACCTTTCTCAGGGGTTCAACTACTCCAACCTTACATACTTCTGCCTCTCTTCCAACTGAATCCAGTCTCACCTGTGCCCCCCTTCCTTCCAACTGGTGACAGTCTCCCCTGTGTATGCTTAACTTCCAAATAACAAGAGCCCTGTTCATTTGATCCTTACCAGCCCTGTTTCTATACGTTTCTTCACTCAACTCCTTTTTAATCAAAGCCCAAAATCTGAAAACACCAGTGTGCAAAAACACCAATATTGGCTCCCCTTTATTCCAGGTGATGACTGAGCTTCCTTAGGTGAGACATCCCAAGAAGATGGCCAAACAAGACTCAAAACTGGGTCTATTTTTAAAATTCAGCTCTTTCTAGCTCTCTACCTAGGATGTATCTCTCTTTACAAGTCTCAATGCTTCCTTCTGAATGCTTCTGAGCTTTGAGGCCTAACATATCCCATGCAATATTCATTACATAGAGCAGGATAAAATGTAGCAAATCAAATCCTTTTCTTTAAGTACCTCATAAAGGACACACCTCTGATACATCGCAAAGGGCACATCCTCAGTTTACAGCATCTCAAAACCCACACCACATATAAATATTTTTTTTTAAAGATTTTATTTATTTATTTTTAGAGGGAGGGAAAGGGAGGGAGACAGAGAGGGAGAGAAACAGCAATGTGTGGTTGCCTCTCACATGGCCCTCATGGGGACCCGGCCCGCAACCCAGGCATGTGCCCTGACTGGGAATCGAACTGGGACCCTCTGGTTCCCAGCCCGCGCTCAATCCACTGAGCTACACCAGCCAGGCCCACATATAAATATTTTGAAAGCTAATCCCCAATATGAACAGTGCATGCATTCACATTGGGGCTCTTATGTGCGTAAATTATTGACATTTTAAGTCAAATAATTTAGTTTTAGCTTCCTTCCACATTATCAAATATTTGACAGCACCTTGGTCCCTATAGAATAAATGCCTCCAGAATCTCAACCCCACAAAGAGATAGAGAAGAGAAAAACACAGATTAATTGAGAACATAAGAAGATAAGAGGAAGATGAAAACAAGTAGAGCCATGGCTCATGTGGCCTGTGTTGGGAATCATCCTGTGAACCTAAATGTCACAGGTTCCATTCCAGTCAGGGCTCATGCCTGGGTTGCAGGCCAGGGCCCTGTTTGGAGAATGTCAGGAGGTTCAAATAGATATTTCTCTCCATTTTTGCCCTACCTTCCCATATCTTTAAAATAAATAAAATGTTTTTTACAAGGATGAAAATATTTATGTGGAACCTAATCAAAAAAACAAACAAACAAGCAAAATATAAGCAAAGACATTGAAATTAAGAACAATCTGACACTAACCAGAGAGGAGGTGTGAGGGCATAATGGGGGGAAAGGGGGAAGGGATTCAGGAACAACAATAAAGGACACATGGACAAAACCAAAAGGGGGTGGAATCAGGTGAGGGGGGTGAGGATGGCTGGGGGGAGGAGTGGTGGGAGGTAAATGCAGACATCTGTGCTTGAACAATAATTTTAAAAAGATGAAAATATATTTTGGAGATCAAAACCTTGTCTGAATTATCATTGGCAAATATGTTTTCCCATACGGTTGGCTCACTTTTCACTTTGCAGATGCTTTGTTTATCCATGCAGAAGATTTTGATCTGATGAAGTCTCATTTGTTCATTTTTTCCTTGATGGCCCTTGCTCTAGGGGACATATCAGTGAAAATACTGCTGTGTACAATATCTGAGGTTTTCCTGCCTATGTTCTCCTCTAAGATTTTTATGGTGTTGTAATTTATTCAAGTCATTTATTCATATGGGGTTTATTTTTGTGTGTGGAATAAATTGGTCAAGTTTCAATTTTTTGCTTGTAACAGTGCATATCTCAGAACACTGTTTGTTGAAGAGGTTATTTTCACTCCATTTTATGTTTCTTCCCTCTTTGGTGAATAGTAATTGACCATAGAGACTTGGGTTTATTTCTGGGCTCTCTATTCTGTTCCATTGATCTATGTGTCTGTTCTTATGACAGTACCAGACTATTTTGATTACCATGGACTTGTCATGTAGTTTGATGCCAGGTATTGTGATCCCTCCTACTTTGTTCTTCTTTCTCAAAATTCCTGCAGGCTTTCAAGGTCGTTTATGGTTCCAAATAAATTTTTGAAATGTTTGTTCTATATCTGTGAATTATGTCATTGGTATTTTATCAGAGGTTGTGTTGAATCTATAAGTTACTTTGGGTAATATGGACAATTTGATGTTGTTAAAACACCATGCTTCTAAAGAATTAATAGATCAAAGAGTAAAACAAATAGAAAACTAAATCTACCTTGAGACTCACACAAATGAAAAAACAACCTAACAAAATATAGTATGTTAAAGCAGTTAAAAGAGAAAAGACTATAGCTATATAGGGCTACCAAAGAGTAGGAAAATAATGCGAAAAATCTGTTAAATTTATCCCTGAAGAAACCAGAGACATAAAAACACACTAACTCATAATTAGAAGAAAATTTATAACAAAGGTCTGAGTACAAATAAGTAAAACAAAAATATAAGATAACGACTAACAAAATGAAGCCTGATTCATTGAAAAATAAATGGAATGGACAACTTTATAGTAAGATTCATCGAAGAGGGAACAAAAAAGAATAAAATCAAAAATGAAAAGAAAATCTCACCTGATGCCACAGGTTTAAAAATCATTAAAAAATATGAACATACCAACATATTTGACAATCTAGACAATATAGATTTTGCAGAAAAACATGCAGCCTCCCAAGGCTCACCTAGAAACAGAGAATCTCTATAGACCAATTCCAAGCAATGAAATTGAAGCAGTAATAAAAACTCCCCCAAAAACCAAAATCCCAGGATACCAAAAATACATATCTGCTTCAACATTTTAAAACATTAAGGTGACTGTGGCAAAGATGGCAGTGAGATAGGTGGGAGTGCAGTCCACTTCCCCCTGTGCATGGGTGAAACACCTAGCTGATCTTCTGAGGAACAGAGTGAACAGCCAATGGTATCCCAGCATATATGAAGATTGGAGACCAAACATTGTAGAGGGCATTAAAAAATCAGACGGTAAGGAGAGTGCTCCAGAAAAATAAGGCTGCTAGGACCAGCATGGGAGCCAGGGTGGCTGCAGCCCCTGGCCCAGCGCCCTCCAGGTCTGCCACAGGATTCTTGGGTGAGAGCCAGGTCAGTGTTTCCCTTCCCTGACAAACAAGGTATGAACAGCACCAGGAGGCACCTGGATGCTTTAAGTCACAGCAGGGGAATAAGGACAAAGTGACAAACACAGAGGAACTATGTACACCCACTAAGACTGTGGACACTGATTGGGAAGAGTTGTACAGTGAAGGGCCCTGACCCGGTCAATCCCTGGTCTGGTTGAAGAGTTGGGCTGTGTGAGAGGTCAGGTGCTTGTTTGGAGCAGCAGGCTTGAATAGAAGGAATTTTTCAAAAAGAAAAGGAGAAAAGACAGGCACTCAGTGGCTGTTTGGGGAATTCTCTGTAGCAGCCCCTCCCACCTCCTGTGCTCCTGTGAGCATCCCCACCCAGCTGCATGCTCACACACAAAGCCCTGGGGTTGCTGCTCACCTGATTCCATGGCCCAGCAGCTGCCCATTCTGCCCCAGCAGCGGAGGCTGAGAGCTCAGGTCCATAGTCCCTGGATGGAGTGGGCCTGACCCTGTTGCCCAGAGGTTCCTCCCACCCAGCTCTTGCTCTCAGGTCCCTGCAGGGCCAATTGGCACAGAGGAGGGTTGCAGGGCTCAGGGAGTCATCAGTCCCCAGAAAGATGTAACTCAGTAGGGGTGGGGCACGCTGAACTATCCTGAAGAGATTCTGAGAGTCCCTAGCATCTAGGACAGCAAAGAATGAGAAGGTGGCATGTAAATTGCTCCTAATTGGTGTACCACAAAGACAGCACAACCGGTGGACTGAAGACATAGGCCAGATGCAGAAGGGCATTAGGGGCCCAGCAGCGAACTGAGGGACTGGGCTGCAGGCTGGGCAACTGCGAAGACTGCAGCTCAGGAAGGGAGAAAAGAGAAACCCATCCCCCCTCAGCCTGCTGCAGCCAGGAAGACCAGCAGAACTGGCTTGGATGGTTTAAGGCCAACAGAAGGCTCTTTTTTAAATGTTTTAAATTCCTTCTTCCTTTCTTTCCATCTTTATTATGCCTTCTTCCTTTCTGCCTTTTTTTTAAATTCCCACAAGTGAGACAATAAGACCTGGAGCTGTGAAAAGACCAGAGTTAGACACAAAGGGGGGTCATCCCAACAACTGAGACAGTGAGACAAATTTCACTTTGCTACTCCAGAGAACTTGCAAGTTATTGTCTATTTGTATTATTATTTTTTCATTATTCTTACATCTTTTATTTTATTAGTATTTTTGTATTTCTCTTCTTTCTGTTTAGTCTTCTTCACTTGGTTTGTTAAATTGCATGGTTTGACTGGTTTCCCTTGTTCTCTCTTTCATAGTGTATTTTTAATTTTCTGTCTTTCACTTCACTTATGTTCCAATAGCACACTACTCTAGGTCCTTTACTTCCTATTCTTCTTATTCAGATCGCATAGATTCTGTCATATGATTGCTGCTCCATTACTATTGTAAATAATCGCTGTTCCATACAATTGTAAATACTACACAGCACACCTCCTGGACTTTAACTCACTTCACTGCTTCTGGAACTTTATTACTGCTATGGTTAACTCTATTCTCTTGCACACTACACCTATTTTCTATCCTTTACTCTCACTTTACCAAATAATCTGACCTCCCACAATCCCACTGATTTCTAGATCAAACTCACAATCCTTCTCCACCCCTAACAAGAGTCTTACATTTTTTCCACCTTTTCTAAAAAGTGGATAGTTGGGTGAAATATCACGGTTAACACTATACATATACAAAGGATCTACTATCTCTTCTCTACAGGTTTGTACTTTAAATACCATAGAATAAACTCCCACTGTCTTAAACCATTTTGCCTTCCCCCTCCAACTGCTCACAAAAAAGAATAGGAGGGGGACAGTGAACATGAGTATACCTGCTGGAGGAGGAAATCCACCAACAAAGGAACAATCAGCAGATAACAGAAGAAGGAGGGAGTGGAAGCCACACCAACTTCAATCCAGGACCGATCTGGAAATACAACTAAATGATGGAGAAATTACCTAGAACAAACAATTGAACATGAGTGAGAGAGAAGCCTCAAAACCTCGTACATACCGAAGAATCAGCTTCAACACAACCTGTCCACAACTGCACAATAGAATACAAGACATGGTGGACAGAGTGACCCTCAGTTAAACAGCTGGAGGGAAGGACCCACCAAAGAAACACCCAACAAAAATCAAAACCCAAAAACATACAGAGAGCCAAAGACATACAAACAGCCCAAAACCACTGCGCTGAGGAGATCAAAGAGATTGCACCACTGAATCTACAGGTATCCTACCATAGAAGTTCACACCATAAATCCAGAAAGTCAGAACAGATCAATACAAAAAGCAGAGACTAACAAGAAGAGTTTAAGGAACAATGGAAAGACAAAGAAACAAAACCCAAATGAAAGGAAAGAAAGCAGTAAAAAGGAAGGTCAAATAAGAAGCTTCCCAGGCAAAAGAACTCTAAAAGAATGCAACTCCACTAAACCATCTCTGCAAGAGATGCTAAAGGCACTGCTTTAAGAACAGGAAGAAAAACAGTGAGAGAGAGGAACAGAGGTATGAAAAAATAGCAATGAATAAACACCTATCAATAATAACCTTAAATGTAGATGGATTACATGCTCCAATCAAAAGACGTAGAATACCTGAATGGATAAGAAATCATGACCCACACATATGCTGCCTACAAGAGACCCATCTCAGGACAAAAGATCTACACAGACTGGAAGTGAAGTGCTAGAAACAGATATTCCAAGAAAATGGACAGGGAAAAAAGCTAGGGTAGCAATACTCATATTAGACAAAATAGACTTCAAACGAAGGTCCATAAAAAGACACTCAGAAGGTCACTTCATAATCCTCAGGGGAAGAATCCATCAAGAAGACACAAACATTGTAATTATTTGTACACCCAATATAGGATCACCAAATGCATAAAGAAAATCTTGGAGGTCTTCAAGAAAGCTGTTGACAGCATCACAAATATAGTAGGAGATTTCAACACTCAACTGTCAAAAATGGATAGATCCTCCAACAAAATATCAACAAAGATATTGTGGCATTGAAAAATGCCCCAGCTAAAATGGACTTCACTGATACATAGAGAGAAACTTTCTTCTCAAAGAAGCAAAACACACATTCTTTTCAAATGGACATGGACCATTTTCAAAGATACACCACATGATAGTAAACAAAACAAGTCTCATCAAATTGAAGAAAATTGAAGTCATATCAAGAATTTTCTCTGAACACAAAGGACTGAAACTAGAAACCAACCTCAAGGACAAAATTCAAAAACACTCAAACTCATGGAGATTGAGTAGCATGCTATTAAACAATGAATGGATCAATAATGAGATCAAGAAAGAAATAAAAAAGTCTCTGGAAACCAAAGAATATGAACTCACAGCAACTCAGAACGTATGGCACACAGCAAAGGCAGTCCTGAGAGAGAAGTTCGTAAGGATATACGCCTAACTTAAAAAGATAGAAACATATCAAAGTAACCCTACATCTATCTACAAGAACTTAAAGACAAGCATCAAAGACAGCAAAGAGCAAGTAGAAGGAATAAAATAACCAAGATCAGAGCAGAATTAAATGACATAAAGACTAAAAGCACAATTCTACAAATCAATGAATCCAGGAGCTAGTTCTTTGAAAAGATAAACAAAATTGACAAGCCTTTAAGCAGGCTCATCAAGAAAAAAAAGAGAGAGGGCCCAAATAAACAAAATCAGAAATGAAAGAGGAGAGATTACAACTGATACTACAGAAATACAAAGGACTGTAAGAAATTACTATGAAGAACTGTACGCCAAGAAATTTGAAAACCTAGGTGAAATGGACAAATTCCTAGAAAAATATAATCCTCCAATACTCAATGGAGAAGAAGCAGAAAGCCTGAACTGACTAATAATAGCAGATGAAATTGAAGCAGTAATCAAAAAACTCCCAACACACAAAAGCCCTGGACGAGATGGTTTCACAGGAGAATGCTACAAAGCATTGAAGGAAGAGCTAACTCCTATCCTTCACAGACTATTCCAAAAAATCCAAGAAGACAGGAGATTCCCAAACCCATTTTATGAAGCCAGCATCATCCTAATCCCAAAACCAGATAAAGAAACTACAAAGAAAGAAAACTTCAGGCCAATATTGCTGATGAACATAGACGCTAAAACCCTCAACAAAATATTGGCAAACCACATCCAGCAACACACTGAAAGATCATACTCCATGACCAAATGGGATTCATCCCAGGGATGCAAGAATGGTACAATATTCACAAATCAATAAACTTAATACATCACACAAACAAAAGCAAGGACAAAAATCACATGATCATATCAATAAATGCCAAAAAACATATGAGAAGGTAGAGTACCTATTTATGATAAAAACACTCAGCAAAGTGGGAATAGAGGGAGCATTCCTCAACATATTAAGACCATATATGAGAAACCTACAGCCAACATTATACTCAATGGGCAAAAACTAAAATCTTTCCCACTAAGATCAGGAACAAGACAAGGTTGTCCACTATCACCACTTCTATTCAACATAGTACTGGAAGTTTTAGCCACAGCAATCAGACAAGAAAAGGAAATAAAAGGCATCCAAATTGGAAAGGAAGAAACAAAACTGTCATTTGCAGACAACATGATGGTGTACTTAGAAAATCCTAAGACTCCACCAAAAAACTACTCAACCTAATAATTGAATTTGGCAAAACAGCAGGATATAAAGTCAATATCCAGAAATCAAAGGCATTTTTGTATACCAACAGTGAAACAGCAGAAACAGAAATCAGGGAAAAAATCCCATTTGATATAGCAACAAAAATAAAATAAAATACTTGGGAATAAACCTAACCAAGAAGGTAAAAGACCTGTACACAGAAAACTACACAACACTGAAGAAAGAAATCATGGAAGACACAAACAAATGGAAACATGTACCATGCTCATGGATTGGAAGAATCAACATCATCAAAATGTCCATACTACTCAAAGCAATGTACAGATTCAATGCAATCCCTATCAAAGTACCAATGGCATATTTCACAGATATAGAACAAACATTTCAAAAATTTATATGGAACCATAAACGACCCCGAATATCAGCTGCAATTCTGAGAAAGAAGAGCAAAGCAGGAGGGATCACAATACCTGATATCAAATTGTATTACAAAGCCACTGTAATCAAAACAGCCTGGAACTGGCATAAAAACAGACAGATAGATCAATGGAACAGAATAGAGAACCCAGAAATAAACCCAAGTCTCTATGGGCAATTAATCTTTGACAAAGGGGGGCAGAAGCATAAAATGGAATAAAAATAGTCTCTTCAACAAATGGTGGTGGGGAATCTGGACGGCTACATGCAAAAAAATGAAACTCGAGCACCAACTTACACCATACACAAAAATAAATTCAAGGTGGATAAAAGACTTAAATGTAAGTCACGGCACCATAAAAGTCCTAGAGAAAAACATCGGTAGGAAAATCTCAGACATTCCACGCAGCAACATCTTCAATGATATGTCCCCTAGAGTAAGGGACATAAAGGAAAGAATAAACAAATGGCATCTCATCAAAATGAAGAGCTTCTGTGGGTTAAAGAAAACAGTATTGAAATAAAAAGAAAACCAACAGTATGGGAAAACATATTTGCCAATGATACCTCGGACAAGGGTTTGATTTCCAAAATATGTAAAGAACTCATACGACTCCACTCCAGGAAGACAAAAAACCCAATTAAAAAATGGGCAAAAGACATGAACAGACACTTCTTGAAAGAGGACATACAGAGGGCTCAGAGACATATGAAAAGATGCTCAACATCATTAGCCATCAGAGAGATGCAAATTAAAACCACAATGAGATACCACCTCACACCAGTCAGAATGGCCTTCATCAACAAAGCAACAGATAACTGTTGGAGGGGATGTGGAGAAAAGAGAATCCTACTGCACTGTTGGTGGGAATGCAGACTGGTGCAGCCACTGTGAAAAACAGTATGGAATTTCCTCAGAAAACTAAAAATGGAACTGCCTTTTGACCCAGCAATTCCACTACTGGGAATATACCCTAAGAACCCTAAAAAACCAATTCAAAAGAACCTATGCACTCTAATGTTCATAGCAGCACAATTCACAATAGCCAAGTGCTGGAAACAACCCAAGTGGCCATCTACAAATGAGTGGATCAAGAACCTATGGTATATTTACACAATGGAATTCTACCCAGCAGAGAGGAAGAAGAGGCTTATACCCTTCGCAATAGCATGGATGGAACTGGAGAGCATTATGCTAAGTGAAGTAAGCCAGGCGGTGAGGGACAAATACCATATGCTCTCACCTTTCACTGGAACATAATCAACAAAAAAGAAGCAAGCAAAACATAACCAGAGACATTGAAATTAAGAACAATCTAACAATAGCCAGGGGGGAGGGGGAGGGGACAATGGGGAGAAAGGTTTTCAGGAACCACTATAGAGGACACATGGACAGAACCAAGGGGGAGGAGGGAGGCAGAGAAGAGAGGTGGGGTTGGAGCGGGAGGGGAGGGGAGAGGATTCAGACAACTGTAATCGAACAACAATAAAGTAATTTTAAAAAAACATTTGATATTTTTACTTTGCTTGTTTGTCTTCTCCACAATAGGAAAATCCTGATGAATATTGTGATTTGATATTGGTCAAAGACTTTTCCACCTTCATACTGGCTGACTAGAAGTTGACTCTTCTGACCTACATTAAGATTTGACTCATGCGTAAAATTCTTCCAATGTTCATTGCAATGACTGCCTCTGCCCTCATCACACATAGTCTGGTAATCATAGAACACAGAAAGGCGTTTAGTGACACTCATAATTTCATTAAGCATGTGCACTTATTCCAAAATAACCATTCTATAATCCCTATTAAACCATGTTGGTTGTATTAAATATCACGCTCAAGTTAATGAAAATATTATACAGTGGAATAAAAGAAAATATCATTTCTAAAGAAGTATACTATTTCCGAAGGAAAGAGATTGTCAAATTATTACATTTCAGCTTTATACATGCATTCTAAAGCACTACATTGTAGGCATTATTGACTGAAAATTTATTCCCATGCTACATTTCCAACAATTTAAATGATAACCCACAGCACAAATTAGGTGATTTTCTAGATTTTGCAAACTGCTTTTAGAACAGTAGTGTCAAACTCATTTTCTTCAGGGGGCCACATAAACCTCACAGTTGCCTTCAATGGGCCGCATGTAATTTTGGGACTGTATAAATGTAACTGCTCTTTAACTAGGGGCAAGGAGCTCGGCACTGCCACGGGTAGAAAGAAGGTGCCTGGCCGAATCAAACAAGGTGGAGGGCCAGATTTGGCCTGCAGACCTTGTGTTTGCCACCTGTGCTTTAGAAGAATCTACACACTTAGAATATTGTTTTCAGTCTTCTGATTTGGAAACTCATTGATCTGGAAAGGTAACTCACTAAAGTGGAAGTTTTTCCAAATTCGTACAGTTCTTCACATCTTTAGATAACAAGGATTTTATCATGAATAATTTTCCCAAGTCAGGGCTCTCAGTTTAAACATATATTCTTTTAGACTTCCGCCAAGATGGCGGTGTAGATGGACGCACTGCACCCCTGCTCACAACCAGAGAGTTTAAACAACGAACTCAGTAGCGAAAAATAAACAACCAGAACACACAGAATCGAACTGAAGGGAAGTCTGACACCCAGGAAGTTGGGGAGGACGTACATCCAGGCTGGTAAGTGGGGCAGAACCGAGCGGAAGAGCAGAGTGAGAGGCAGTTTGCCTGGAGGAACTCACCCTGGGAGCGCCTAAACAAAACACTACCCCAAGCATCAGGTGAACCTCGCAAGTCAGCGGCATAACTGGAGAGGCCAGTGGGAACCAGCAGGGCTGAGACTGGCGGAAAAGGCAGTGGGGAACTGGGGAGCAGAGGGTGATAGGGAGTGGCGGTGAACGGCAGACGCCATCGCTCCCTCCCAGGCCCCGCCCCCAGAGGAAACGTCACAAAAAAGCGACCCAGGTTGCCAGGCACCGACAAACACCTAAGACTCCAACAGGTGCGCCGAGATAAAAAAGAATGAAAATGGCCAAAACGAAAGATCAGAACAAATTACAACTAACGGACGAAGAGATAGCCAAATTAACAGATGCCCAGTTTAAAACACTGGTAATCAGGATGCTCACAAAATTGGAAGAAATAGTTGAACAAATGAACAATATGATAAAGATAATGGAGGAAGATTTACAGGGAACCAATAGGGAAAAAAAGGAAGCTGGGACTCAAACCAATGGGGTGGACCAGAAGGAAGAAACAAGAATTCAAAAAAATGAGGAGGGACT